>CAJQUW010013610.1:0-37420 GCA_907163375.1 Prostheceraeus crozeri | reverse complement strand
AAGATCGATAGTTGAAAGATTCCATAGTGGAAAAATATTGGCGTCGGCGCGTAATCCTGATATGGTTGTGAATGTCGAATTGTACGTCAGAATCATCTGAATGTTCAATGCTCAAATAAAGGACTTGAGGCGTTGGTTTTTTTTTTTGTTAATCACATTGTAATGACTGTATTTGAATAAGACATTTGATATCTTATCGTCTCGGTTTTTAAGACTGTTATCTTCAAGTTATACACGTTACGTTTAGTCAGTGGATACGTTTTTTGGTATCAGGTAGGCTAGTGTTTTTAAAGTATAATATATATTTGAGTTTATGGTAGGGTTTTGTCGTGAGTTACGGTCTTAGTTTGTATGTCTGGTTGTTTTCGTTGATAACGTTTATACACTACCGAACACGTGGTAAAACTTTTGTCGAACACGGAACGGAAGACGAAAAATGAGTAACAACGACAGGTAAAAAGGAAGACATACTATTCAATGACGATAAAGTCGTAGTACGATAGTGTTTTTGTATAGGGTACTTTCGTCTTAATAACGGATTACGATATTCACGATCCGGTACTCTTATTATTATATATTTACGAACGTCGTTACGAGTATTACGTCAACATTAATTCGTTATCTTCATAACTATACGTACGACTCGATTAATCGTTTATTGAAGTGTAACACTACGGACTTAGTTACGACTACTATAAAAATAGGATTTTCGACTTTCTTCTTTTTCGAGCTTTAGATTAACGGGTCAGTAAACACGAAGTCGCGGACTTAGAACGACAAACGCGTATACGATCGAATAAAATAATAAAGGTATTCGATGAACGAAAGAACAGACATCGAACTACCAATAAAGACGACTATCAAGAGACGATAATAGACACTACGATCTTACCAATAAAATAAAAAAAAAACGAACAACGGAGTTACGTACAACACCGATAGAACGACGGAACTTTACTTAGAGTCTACAAGACCGACGATTCACAGAAACTAACGACGATGTTCAAACGTTAACTTTAACGTACATACCGACGTTATACGAACGAATATAACGAACGAACTTAACGATACGAAACGAATCGACAATATTTTAACGGACGACGAAAAAACGAGTACTACTACGCTTACGAATAAAACACAACAATTACGAATACGAGAGAACACAGAACAAGTCAAACACATGTACTAACCTTAATGACTGATACAAAATAAACACGAAAGACTACGAACAAGATACAAGTACATAATGAAACAGATAGAACAAAGTAACGTATCGAATACGATACCTGACGATACTCACGACATCGACTGAACGACAGTGCCCGACGGTTACTGTAACGAACAACGACGATAACACGACAAACTAATACCGATACAACGACTTATTTAGGACTATACGAAATAACAAAAAATCACCGTTACGAGAGAGGTAGAATAAGTACACGAAGATTACGATAAACGACGAAAACGAAATATCGTCTAACAACAAGAGGGACGACGTACAGAGGACGACTAAGACGATGACTAAATGACACGATACGTGGAAAAATAAACGTGACGAGAACTATACGTCGCGAGTCACCGAGACTTGAAAACAGTTAATTTGCGTTACATCACTGTATACGACAAGGCGGATCCCCACGACGACAAAATGTCGGGATTTTTACTGTCGTACATACGATTAAGACGACTTTTACTCACCTCTACGGTGGGTATTTTAAACGTTCATAAACGGACAGACGATTCGACCATTCTATCTGATCAATATCTTACGAGTTGGACGAGACTATATAGTGTTTCGTTCTTTGTGTTATAGATATTCGTATAATATAGACAGTGTACGACTTTGGTACGTTCTGTCGGTCTGTATAAGAATCCTGTTCGTAAATCGTTAGGTTTTTAGTAGTATTTGTTGATAGTTAGTCTGTAGTCGAGTGTCGTATGCTAATGTGGTGATCGTGGTGTTCAATATTTGTACTTGTTATGTTTAGTTGTATTAGTAGTATTAGTGAGGTAGTTCGTTGGTAGGTTAGTTGTGTGTGTTTATGTTCATAGTTATCCTAGGTACGTTGGTTAAATGTTTATGGTACCTCGTGTGTTTCGTCATCACGTGATGAAGACGAATTGATAAATTTTTACTACGATAAACACGTTTTTATCTTATTTATGAATAATCTTTATCTAAGTACGATACAACATAAGCATCGTCGAAAATGGTTATCTTTTGATAATTCTAAAACGACATGATTGGACACTAATACGGACTCGACGTTGACAGTAACGTTAGTTCGAGTGGTATATCGATGGAAGGAATTTTTTAACGACTATCGACGACAATTAAAAACGAAACTTCGACGAAGTCTACGTCAGAACGAAGAAATTCGACGATTCTCAACCGTCACGGATACTCGAAACGAAAATCGATTACGACCGAAACGAAATTTAGCAAAAATACAAGACGGATAAAAATTTACAAAATACGCTAATATTATACCGGATGTAGAACGAAGTTGTCGATTGATAAACCCCCACGAGGTAATACACAACGATAGTAAGAAAACCGATCTAATCGTAATACTAACACATCACTACACTTACGACAACAATAGGGTAGTAACTCTACGTACGGAACTACGACATTATCAGATTCGACATGCAACCACTACATGATGACATATAACGTACGAAAACGGTGAAACACACGACGGTAAGAGACCGAAAGGATAAAACATCGTTGAACTATACGGTTACGGACGTTCTTTGACGATCGAAATCGAGTTAATCGACACAAACGAAACATTCGTATAACCAAATTTCTCTAACGTAAAATGGAAACTAACAACGCACAGGTAAACGAAAGCGAACAACGATGATCAAATCTACGAACACGACACATTAGAAGCACTCGAGAATCGGGGGTGGGTTTTTGACAGATTCGGACGAAAATCACGAATTGTACGTCATGTCTATCTGATCTACGACACGTATGATACGATAATTAAACACGTAACGACGAGTTCGTCAGTTGGAACGAAAATATACTTATACACGGTCAATTATTGTTACATACATAACGATTATTAAGTAGAAGTATTAAATACGAAACGTTAAACCGATATACGAACTAACGGGTTGAACGATGTATTCTTAGATTAGACAGTTTTCAGAACACTTGAGAACGAACAATAGTCTCACTCGGAGACGTCAATAGTGATTACGACATCACGAGACTGAGAATAAGAGTACGAACCACGACACTACGAAACAAACGACGAACTACGAACGAACACGTTTGGAATCGATTACCGTACGTCATGCATTTTACTACGAAAAGAACTGTGGAATACTCACTACTGACGAACGAAGACTCGACATACGAAACTAAAGACGAACGATAGGAGGTTGTATACGGATATCAGATTATATCTATTTTCCCCACCGGGGGTATTACGTTTGATCAAACGGTTCTTTTAAGGTATCATACGACAGACGCTATAGACAACGAAACGTACGATACAGGGTGGGGGGGGGAATTTGTATTACACGACGATATTGGAACGAACGACGATTTCGACGAAAAGTACACGAAAAGAATGACAACGTATTCCGAAACGAAACAAAAAACGTTTACGAACGAAGTAGTAAACAACGTACTATGTTTATGACTGGTAATATGATAACGGACACTAATAAACACGAGATATAAGTTCGAACGAAGCGTTAACGACGAAACTTTAACACGACACTCAAATACGAGAACTGGACTACAACTTACACAACGGACATGACGATTCGACGAACGAAAACAAACTTTAAAAAGAGATAGACATATACTAATTGGATACACAGTCCAACGATATATCGACAAAACGACGACAGGAAAATAAACAAACTGGACACGACTCAATCGAACATTAACACATACGACTTAGGTACCGAGTTAATTAGTACAACAAAACGATTAACACAACACAATACACGAGAATACGAAACGAAACTAACATTAATACTAACACAAGATAACTTCACAAACGAACTTTAAACACACGAAGAAAATAGACATTTAAAGAATCGAACGATTTAACATGAATGGATACGAACATAACGGTAAAATTAACGAACAACAAATTAAAATGTTAGTTATCAGCACGTACTGTAACTACTACCACACGATTTATTTAAACCTAAACGAAACTGACACTTACGCCCCCAACAACGTTTTTAAATACTACGTGATCAGAGACCGAACGACTGGAGATGTACTCAGAATCGATACGAATAAACACGGACGAACGCACGGAAAACAGAACGACATACATACGTCAACACGAATCGAGAAACATACGACAACGACAAAAAGATCACCAGACTGACTGCGAACTAGACCGATTCAAAAACGACTCGTACAAATACTCTAAACGAACTATATCACAACGAAGTTGACAACAAACATGTGACGAACGACGTAACGTAGGAACGATAACATACAAACAGAACTCGAACTAGAAACGAGATACGAAGTTACGCGAAAAACGAACGACATGCATATCCGAATACGAACGAGTACGCGGAAACAACCGACATAACGACAGTGACGAGTAAACGTGTCTCGAAACATGAAAATTTCGACACACGAAATCTACGAGTGATTATTACGAACTACTCGTTTTTACGAACATGTCATTACGACATAAGACTGAAAACTACGTATTTGTACGGACGCTTCCTTACGAAATGCGAAAAATACACACGATAACGTTCTTATATCGTTGAACGACTATACCGAACGGATTTGTACGAGCTTGATACACAATCAGACAATCGAACTAAACGAATAGATAACATAAACGACTACAATTCACTACCAGTAACTAAAAAGTAAACAACAAAAAAACGACAACGTCTCACACATACACAAACTACGAAGATCAGACTATGACTATTTTACACGTCAAACGATACGAAAGATACTAATTGAACTCGCACACGACACACACGAACGAACAAGAACAACGAACGACGAAACGATACGAATACACAAGACGAACGACATACTTGACACGAACAAAATACGAAGATTATAACTTGTCAAAACAAAAGACATAAGGGAGTACATATTTATCACTAACGACTAAAACCAAACGAAAACTACGACACGAGACGTCGAACGACTTACTAACGAACACTTACGAACGTATGATAGACCGATACTACTACGTACCTGAGAACGTACGTTCGACATACACGAGACGATGAGGGACGACAAAATTTGGAGACAGTAACAAAGATAAAGAACGAACACGAAGTTAACTACAAATAGACACAAACACTTAACGAGTAAAAACACGATAAAATCGTACGAAGGGTACGTAATTAACGACATTAAAAATCGGTAATCAAGCTATCGACATAACACAACATAAAACGAACGAGACGGTAAACACGAACTTATAATTACGGATACTAAGGGTGTCGATTTGACCATTGGGCTCTCAACGCACCTCGTCGTATGAAAAAACTTAAATAACGATCATCACGAACAGAATACTTTATCGGATACGTGTATCTCGACGGGACTTAGAACGTAAATAGAAACATTAACGACGTCAATACGAAACGAACAAACTACGTATTAACAACCGAAAACGTTTACGAATTAAAGATACACGACGAATTCACGGAAGATAGGATCACTGAACTAATAAGACACGAAGTAGTCGACGAACACTCAAAAAAACCTACGTCGACATGACAAAAACGAAGAAACAATAACAAACGTAATAAACACGAATGGACGAACTAAAATAAAACTACGACAAAACGGAATACTAACAGAATAAATCTTATTAACGAAGTAAAGGAATACTTTAGTGTTACGATAACTTAACGACGACTACTTAAAGAAAATACGACAACGGGGGGTAAAAAAAAACGTACGAACGGACAACGAACAAACAAACAAAAAACTACTAGTACGGAACGAATCTATACGAGAACGTAACAAAACGGAAGAAGTAACTGAAACGAGTAACGAAGTACTAGAACGACATGCATTGACGCTGCTGGGATGACTGAAACACGCACGATGCACTGAGAGGAATGACTGTGCAATTGATGACGCCTGGTTGATATAGCATACACAGTCTCCGCTCGCATCCTCTTTGTCGTGTGACTCATGGACCGAAGGTCGTTATGAGGGCATTCATTAGTCATTAACAGGCAGGCGATCGACGAGTTGTTTATTCCACAGTAGGGAGAGAGATGTGTGCAGAGAAAAATTGTGACAGATATCTGTATATACATTACGTCCTTTAGTCATCACAGTCTTGCAAATAGGGGAACAACTGATCCGCATATTGTGACCTTGAATATTCCAGCTAAGATACATTCAAAATCAGAAAATCAGCTTTCAAATGGAGAAAAGAGAATAAAAGAAGTTGAATGGAGAGATGGTGTGCAACGAAACCGACGAAAATCAGCTGATATTGCATGAATTTGAAAATATTTGTAAGCGAGCAACAAATAGTCCTTTTCATTACCATTTTTTAGTAATTACAGAACCAAAACGCATTTTAATAAAATCAAGGAATTTTTGTGCATGTCTGAAAACAGCGTCCAATTCTACTTTTTCAGATGTCTTGCAAAGCCCAGTTGTAAATAAGAGCACCCTGTTGATACAATTCTTTCAATCAGACTTCATTGCATTATTTTATGTCAATTGATTATTAAATCTGAAGAGCGCATGTTAGGCTATATAGGAATAGCACAAATGAAAACTAATTGTTTCATTCTTAGATAAAAGCAGAGTGACGTTCACCTACGTAATTCACCTAATACATGTACATGACTAAATGACTTTTCTGAACAGAAAAATGAGCCGCGTCTTTAATTTTGATCATGCAGACTGTTTATTTGTAATAAGTACGAAGCCTGTATGGTTGTGTACATATGCATCGTTGCTGTGCCCACCGTTGCCCGGCCACGCCAAACGCGATTGCCATCAAGCTTGGCAATAATCTAACGTGTAAATGTAATTTTGCGGTAAGAAATTACATGATACAACAGAAAAAATATATATGAATTATCAGAAAATTTGATATAAAATTGCAATCTTTGTAAAAATGGCTTAAGCAAATAAAAACAGACAACATAGGCTATATTACGCATGTTATACAATGCACATTGACAACATCTTTGACATTGACAGACATCCGATGATCGATTCCACTTAGGACCTAAAATGCCCTCGCTGTTAATTATTTGCAATACATGGATCCATGTTGTAGTTTCAGCCTGGTGAATAACTCGAAGAGCGTTGTTGACATGGTTTAATTAGCCTTATCAATAACCAATTCCTCAGTATTCGGATTCTCACTGAAATTGTTAATAGTCATGAATTCTACAGAGGGAGTTGTGTGTTTATATCAATACTCATGTCCTCATGTGAATATTTATTCTTCCAAATTGATTACTGCACTAAATTGCTGTATCACCGCTCTCATCTTTAACAATTTTTTCAGAGAAGCTTGAACGAATATTTTTGAAACTTGTCATATAACATCGTGAATTGTGCTTTACATCATGTGCCATTTCCAAGGCTTTTTGTCGCATTGCACACCGTACAGCCGACCGTACAGCAATTTCGCCCCATTGCCAAATTTTCCAATGGAAAATTTGAAAAAAATTTGCATCACTAAACGGCACCAAACTGAATTTTCGTTTTGGATTTATAAAAGCACACTAGAGGATTCGTTTGGTGCAAAACGTTTATGGAAAAATCAATATTCTTCGAGAAAAGGTTCGGTCAGAGTTGGACATTTTTTTCATTGGACAATGGAAACCCAGTGAAAATTCAATGATTATAATATTAATTACAATTAGATTACAATTAATTTAATTACAATACAATTTAATTACAATTAAAATTAGACTGTCTTATAGAGCTGATCTTCTTCTTTCAGATGATGTAAATATTACCGTAAACTGGGGTGAGTTCGGCCAATGTGGGGTGAGTTCGCCCACTTTCACAGATAGCATATTGTTTTATTTTTTACGTTGCTGGAATATCAATTTGTCCTTTTCTTCTTTGGCGCCAACTTACTAGTGCACGAACATGTTTTTTTGTAAATATAGTGCCTTTAGAAGGTCAGTTTATAAAAAAAATAGCGGTGGAACTAAATACATAACATTTTTGCATTTTTCTGCCTTGGTCGTACTTCCTGCCAGCTGTTCTATTGGAAATACTTCATCAACTTTTAAATGTAGTTAAACGTGAGAGAGAAGTTTAATCTTGAATATAATTAGCATCAGATTTGTTGTTTCTCTGTAATTCATGAGGTGGGCCATTTTTTGTACTTGGGGTGAGTTCGCCCACCTTAGTGGGGCGAGTTCGCCCATCGTCTATTTTGTGCTTATCAATAACAGTTTGACTTTGAAAGTCGCTTGCAGACATAGCAATTTTGTAGAGAATGTCGTACTACGTGCTATGATGATATTCAAATTGAAATATTAACAATAGCACTTATAACTGGTGCAGCACAAACGAAGCTATATCAATGATATCGATCAAACCATATCTTCGAATTACATAGTCATCATTCACGCTATGCATACAATGACTTATCAAAAATCGAACTTGATTGTTTGAAAATTGAGTCAAAGTTAGGTTTCACTGCCTATTCATTCATCCGTTCTCAGTCATGCGCACGTACAAGCCAGTTGTTGGTGCCTCAAGACGTCGGCAATATTCTGATGATTCCCTTGATGAGGCTATCAAAGCCGTCAAGAATGGAATGTCTATTCGCAAAGCTGCTGCATCCTTCAGTGTACCACGATCGACCTTGAGAGATCAGTTAAAGGGTCGTTATCCCCGAAGAAGTGGAGGCCAATGCGTTCTTTCTCCAGATGAAGAACGTATCATATCGCAAAAACATCGCTACAATGGCTGACTGGGGATTTCCCGTGAAACCTTTTGACGTTCGAACATAGTGAAAGGCTACTTGAAGCGTAAAAACAGGGTTATTCCAGTCTTCAACGATGGTATGCCTGGTGATGACTGGTGTAGAGGTTTTCTTCTTCGGAATCGTTCTGTTTTGAGACAACGATTGTGCCAGAACATTTCACAGAAAAGAGCTGAATTGTCAATTGATACAATGAATGCATACTTCGAAAATCTGCAACAGGAGTTGGGTGATGTTCCTCCATCGAATATCATCAATTTTGATGAGACTTGTGCTATATGTATGGACGAGGTGAAAACGAGCGTTGTCACGAGGATGCGTATTTATATGTTGTGAAACATGCACATCAAAATCACTTTCAGTTGTGATCAATTTATCATAGCATATATAAACAAATATCAAATATATCACATTCCTCCCCTCTTGACAATTAGTCATTCATAAAAAAGTGAGGAGGTTCAATCACACGATTTGATCTACGCAAAGGTTGCGTAATGTCGTTTGTAGTCATGGTGACAGTCTCAGCAGCTTCGCTATCTGCATCGCCAGCTCCAGTAACGGTATCGCGAGTTTCGTTGTCCACATCACTCGTTCCATCCATTCGTTCGACCTTGATTTGATCCATGTGTCTCGTATGAACCTTGTTCTCGACATCTCGCACATTGACGCAAGTCGATCCAGTAGTTGAGATCACTGATCCAGGTTCGAAGGTACTCGAGGAGCCACGGAAGTTTTGGAATAGCACAGGTTGCTCCGGTTCTAGCAGATTCATGGGCAGCTTCGGACGGAAATTGAGTACCATTTCTGCAGGACTTCTATTGCCTTTCACTGACGCATTTCTGTATTGTAGCAAAAAGCTGTGCAAGCGACTGTCTATGTCTCCCTTTCCTACCGTTGCTTTCAAATGGAGCTTCAGATTCCCTACGAATCGCTCAGCTAATCCATTACTTTTTGGATGTGCAACTGGAGTATGCCAAACACTTATGCCTCTCTTGCACATATAATCCATAAAATCATCAGAACGAAATGCAGGTCCGTTATCTGCAACAATGGTTTTTGGAACTCCAAACATCGCAAAAATATTTTTAAATGCGTTCAACGTTTCTCGAGTTGACAATCCTGTGGTTCTTACAACAAATGGGTAATTGCTATGAGCATCAACAACGACTAAAAAGTAACTATTCTCAAATGGACCCATGTAATCCATATGGATTCTGTCAAAAACGTGTGAATTCTCTGGCCAACCGACATCTCCCTGGTTTCCCGAGATTGGATAACATTGCATGATGCATGATCACGTGGTTGAACATGGTAAATTAAAATATATATTGTGTGATAATTTTCAACGTGAATTACTCGAAATAGATACGCCTATCATTTGTGCTTTCAATGTTAATCAGAGCTTTCATATTCTACCATTTTTGTAAAAAACATATTTAACGACGAGTAATGCAAGAAAAACATCCATGATGCATGATCGTATGGTTAATCATTGATAACAGAAACTTATATTGTGTGATCATTTTAATCTTCAATTTATTCAAAATAGATGTATCAATCATTGATGCTTTCAGTACTAACCTTAACTCGTATTTTCTACAATTTTTGTAGAACAAATGTAACGACATGTGTTGACAAGAAAAACATCCATGATCCATGTTAACGTGGATAAACATTGAAAACGAAAATCATCAGAAAACAGATAAATCTTTCTACAAATTATTGTATACAAATAAATCTATCTTGAAAAACTGAAATGTTAGCTAGATCACACGTATGAAATTTCAGATATGAAAACGAAATACACTTGCAAAAACATGCTTAGGCCTGATTTGATCTGCGATAATGAAAATGGAAAATTTAATTCAACGAATTCAACGCACCAAAATTCACTAGCCTAGAGCACATTGGAGAATTTTCCACTTTGAATTAAAATTTTATGAAATCATTTTATATATAATTCATAAGAATAATGATTTAATGATAATATATTTCCAGAATACGTGGAATGCAGCCTGTTTCCGGTACAGACCATAATAAACCATTCACACATAATATGTCATTGCCTCTAAACTGATCTTTACAGACTATATTTGCTAACAACTTTTACGCAGACAGAAATAAGAAAAAGTAGTTGTTCCGAGTGGATAGTGTTTATTATTAGACTAATAATTATTAGACATGATAATTAAAAATATACCTTTTGCTCAGGTCTCATAACATTACAGATTTTGTTGACTTTAAATTTTAACATGTTGGAACGTCAAATGTGAAAGAAGTCAGAATTGTCGATTGGATTGTTCAGGTCACTCTCTGGATTACTTTTGTTGTTATATACTTCTTTCTATTCTTCAGTGTTCTACATTGTTCTACGTGTTGTTTATTCCTACCATTCCCTTCTTGTAGATTTCCATTCATCTGATGCCAAAATCGTTTCTTAGAACTCAACACTTGCTACAGTCTCTTAATAGATAATGATTATTTTCTTCTTCTTCATATTCTTTGTATTTTTTTGGGTTTCCGAAAATTGTCATATGGTACATTTTAAATTTGATTTACGTTTTACAACGCTGATTAAAATATGTGTACTGTAGTAAAACAATTCATTTAATTACTCTACTTTATGAATGTCATTACTCTATGACGAGTGTGACATTAAAGCTGATGTTACAATTCTTTATGTAACTTCAAATATTGATCGATATTCTCGATTGTGTATTTACCCATGCTATTCTCAATGCAAACGCAAAAATTGTCTCTTTAGACAATGACTGAACATATAAATCATTGATTTACGTTTATGATAGCAAGTAGTTTGAATTAAGAGTTGTTCAAAAATTATTGTCTACTTTAGCGTTGTGTAGTCCTTGTCACTTCGCTTTTGCCTCTACACTACAATATGCTTGACTTTGGGTGGACAGAATGAGTGATTTGTTAGATTTATCAGTCAATGAAATGTTGTGTAATATTTGCAAATGTTGTCGAAATTAAGTAGATTTATTAAACATAGCAATAATGTTTAGGGCAATAATTATTCAAATAATGAAGCGTGATAAAAATATTGCAGGTCCACTGATAGAAATCAAAATTTTCACGAGTATTCTTAACTTTTATGAGGATATGGTCTGCCGAAGGTATTTGTCGTCGGTATTTGTGTCCCTAGCTCTTCCAACCATCATTGTGTTTTTCTTTGTAGACTCAAATTGACAACAAACGCGATTTTGATGTAGTTTTTCACATCCACCGCGAAAAAGTGAGTGTGGTCAGCCATGGTCAGCAATTAAAATTTGCTCCATATATTTGCTTTTTATTGTTTAAACTATTTCAGTTTGGATCCTCAGGGTCATTTCAATTAATGTAACTCCTCAATAATTAGACTTTCGCAACAGATTCGGGGTCATATATTCGCAACACATTCAAGGCAAATATTAATTGGCAAAAAATTGAATATATAGTGGGGAGCATCGTGAAAATGTGAAGGTCTCTGGAAGGCACAGTTATATTTATGTTTCAAGATGCAATGTAATTAATTTTTTTAAATCTAATTAATTATCTAGTATAATAACGTTCAAATTACCTGTGAATATGTGGCTTACATGTGATGTCAATGTGTTGCAATACGTCGTGAATTTTCCAATCCTCAGCTGTGTTAAAAAATTTCAATTTCACGGAACGATGTCGCGTCCCATTAGGAAAAGAATAGCAGCTAAATCAAAGATTCCAGTTGACTTTTCAGACACTTATTTTTGTTTTGTCTATGAAAAGTGTCAGAATGATGAAAAATATTCCACAATCAATTTCAATTCGAGATTTCTTACGCTAACGACAGACGAGAAGGAAGATTTGAAAGTGGTGAGTTAAGTAGGCATTTAAGTTGTCAGAAATGTGGACGACCCTTCTAATTGAGACCCGGAGATGAATTTAGTAAATTAGTGATAAATGATTTTTAAGGGCATTGCATTTCACAGTAATATCATCGGTTTTTATCTTAGTGATCCATGCAATTTAAAAACTATTGATCTAGTTACGACGAACAAGTTATGTAAGTGAACCTAAATTATAATCTGAACTCGATGTTGTACGTGAGCCTAAGTTAAGTTAACTTTATCCTTTTTTGTCTTGATACGACTGCCTGCATTAGTAAACATTTCATTTTCTGAAGAGTACCTTCCTACGTTTATAACACTAATTAATAGAAATTACTGCCGTACCAGTGGGTAATGACAGGGTTGTTGCCGATCATAGAAACATTTTTTTGAAATATCGTGCATTACTGAAATTCTTTTCTTACTGAAAACTTCACTAAACCCTGTTCATGCGTTGTTTGCGTGCACTTTTTATCGTAGAGGAAAAAATATACATTTGATTTGTGATCTTAAATATTATGTATCATGAATTTCTTGTACAATATTATGGTATGTATATATGTATGTTAAGGTGGATGCTGTATTTCCTGTGTTTCTTTTTGTACAAGTGGTTGACAATGATTTTTTTTGTTAATCTCACATGTAATAGGCCTTCGTCAGATACTGATGTGCTCGATTCAACCGACGAGGAGTGTAGTCCTACAAATAAAATGAGAATATCCAAGAAAAAAAGACGCACCAATCCATCCAAAACTGGCAAGAAACGAAAATTTCAGGGTTTTGATTTCATGCTCATCGAATATTTCCTGTATTTGTATACTAACATTATGAAAATTTATCAGGCGTTCCACGCAATTTTAAACAACAAGACGGAAAATAAGGTTTCTGAACACAGCTTTTTGATGTTCAGAAATAGTCATTTCCTAACATGTCTCGAGTTTCTGAATCCAATATATTAGTTTAGTCGGTGCACTACTACACACCATTGGTATCAGATTTTGCCCTTTTTTAAAAAATCGAACAATTTATGGTTACACGCGCGGCAAATGTAAACCAAATTTTAGAATGTGACATAGTATATCAACTTTCTTTTTTTAGTGATTATGCAATATCTTAGTTGATAATTTTTTTGAATACTGAGAAACTTTATCTGAAACCCGTGATTTTCAAAGTCCCTGTTCCTATTTTCTGTCTCATGGTTAATAAAATCAATTTCTTTTGCGACTACTTCAACTGATCAATGTCCATCCTATGTATACTTATATAATATTTGTGCTGAAGCAGAGTTTGACATAGTTACTGATTCAACTGGAAATATATCAATTCGAAAATTGTCTTATGTGTAACACTATTGGTTAACACGAATGTAAACTAATGTTACACTAACCAGGGTTGCCGCGTGTACATGAATTGTACATGAAAATGAAAAAGTGTACATGAAATTCATGATGTACATGAATTGTACATGATTTTTTAGATTATTGAAATTAATACGTGTACATATCGACAAAAGTTGATCCTTTTTTCATAAAACTTGAATTTAAGAATTTCAAATACGTAGCTGTTGTAGCTTTTGAAGGTATGAATATTACTTCTCAAATGAGTCAACAAGATAATTTGAATGTCAGTAAACCTCTTTATATGAACGTAATTGAAATCTTTGGGTCACTTACTACGAGCGTATATTTCATGTACGAAGCAAATATATGTTTACATTTTATCCTTGTGCGCAAAACGCACCATATTTTCAGTGATCTAAACAAAAGAATGTCTGCATTACAGATACCATGGCTAAGATTGCAAGTGAACAAGCACTAGTCACGTCACTGAAGGCTCGATTAGGACATTCTCGATACTTATCGGGTGAGTCTAATGTAATTTACTGAAATTATTAGCGGTGGGTCCGTCATTATTACAACAAACAATCCACATCAGGTACCATGTATTTTTTATACATGTATATTCTTGCTGGTGAACAAAGTGGAGTAATCACCAAAATTGAAATGCACACGTGTCTAAACTTTCAGGATAAATTCTCAGCATTAAGGAATTAAAATGTTCCTAATTAATAATGCAGAAATCATATGTCTGTTTGGATATATCGAAGAATAATTTGGCACATCCATAGAAACTTCTTTCATATACAATATCAAGTTCCTTCATATTGTATTTTCAGTACCATCAGCCGTAACATCAATGGCAAGCCAATCAGAAGAAGACGTGATAGAGACAGGTATCACACAGGTAGACAGAGTTATGACATCGACACCACATGTTCAAGAATCCGAAGCTGGAGGTATGTATGAAAAAAACTGTTGTCGCAGTAACCATCTGTCTGAATTTGTTACTTTTTTAGAAACTTTGAAGGAATGCATGAAGAAGAAAATGGATTTGATGGAGCGGAGGCTTACCCATAAGATGAATCGAATGATAGCTGTTTTCAATCAGTCGACATCAGTTACAATCAAGCAGTTCGAAGATGAAGTGAGCACATCTTGAAGTGATCTAATTGTTTTTGAAGAATCTGATGACGGTCTTGTATAAGTATAATCAAGCAAGAAAGACATCGTTGGCCTAGATTAAGACATTAGAGGCATACTTTTGAGTCATTAAGTTATTGTGCATTATTGATGAACGCAAAAGTGTTAAACACCCAAAACCGTTGCATTCTCGAGGTACATCGGAATCACATGACACGTTTTATTTATGATGCCTAAGCCATGAATAGTCATATAAGTGATGTAAAGAAAATTGATATAATAAGCTTTGTTGAAGAAAAGGGATGAGACTTTATCAAGATAGGCTAATTGCATAATTTCATTTTTTCAGGAAATCCTTGGTATAGATGGCAACTTCTCGTTAAGCACAATTATCAGCAACTCACCAAGATTCATGCGAGAATATATACGCTTAAAGCATGGAGGTGGATATCTCATATCACACAGTAGACTCTCATTGCGGATCAAGCTCGCAACGAAGTCAAGCTTCGTTTGATGATGTTTCGGATTTCAAGCGTAAGTGTCGCAGTATTCGCAATTATGTAATGGTATCAGTATACTTGTATATTAATATCACCATGTGATATATTCACGGGGTTTAAGTATTTTGTTGGAAGTTATCGCCTTATGTTCCATACTTCAAATGTAATTATACTTAGCTATTTGATTACTACTGATAATACGTATGACGAATGATAGAATAGTGGCATTAGGAAAATTGCACATTCAGTTGCTAAGTAGACAAACTAATGAAAAGTGAATGAAAGAAGATACATAAAGGCATGACCGTATAAGTTGATTGGTGGTAGGATCACTTTTCGGTAACTAGACGCTGAATGTATTGCTTATGAAATATTCTGCCAAAGAATTTCTGAATTTTTACTCCATGCTTATTAATAAAATTATTTACAGTCCTATTCGCACAACGTTTCTCTTCTAAGTATATTTGTGATAAATGTCATCTTTGTATTTCCAGGTGTACTACAGAAATGTTACAACATTGCCCCCGCTCAGTTCGAATCCGTCTGGAAGGAGGTCAAGGCATCTTTGAATTAACTGGCGAGGGACGAGAAGAGAAGGTTGTCCAACGAATAGCGAAGAACTTGTTCTTATCTGTTTTCTCATCACTGCTTCCATCATTTCAAAGAACTTGGTATGTTCCCCTACATGAATTTACATCTCCACATAAATAGTTGTACTCACGGTTTACTTAGTTTTTCCACACGTAAGTTCAGTTTTCTTTTGCCTTACAGTGTACAAGATACTTTCTATTTTCTATCGAAAACTCGCATTTACTATCGCATTTTTTACATCACTTTTAAGAGTCGTCATTACTATTTCATTTATTAGCATTGTTTCGCCCGACACAGATATTCTGTAACTTCTGATATTTTTTTACTCAGACATACATTGTTATCATTCGCAATCAATTGTTGTTTAATTGTATTGTTTTTATGTAATTCCATTATACATTGTTAAATCCATACTACGAGTACATTGCTTCACCGGTTAATGGTGTACATGTAATGTTTTATGTATAATGTGTCTCAACTCTCATACGTTACATGAGAAAGTAAAGCTCATTAGTAAGAAAAAACATTTCCAATCAACTTGTATTTGTTTTTCTATGTAAGTATGGGATTACATGTATTGTTCGATTTGGCCGCCATCAGCTTGTTGAAGTGTGAGATTGCATGTATTGTTGTTCGATTTGGCCGCCATCAGCTTGTTGAAGTGTGGGATTGCATGTATTGTTCGAGTTTATTGTCCTATTTCTCACTATTTGCTTCGTGTGAGGCCTGAATCAAATTTGCTACAGAAATGTTCAGACGTTTGCTAAGGGGCTGATAAACCTGTGTTTAATATACATGCCTAGGAAATAGTCCCTTATTTTGTTGTGTATAACGTACCGTTTACTTGAAGAAAGGTGGTTATAAAACAAACAAGAACTTCACGTACCTTTCATATAACTTGCTATATTTCATCCTTTGCATTTCATAATGTACGTACATGTGTGTTTCGTAAGGCGATGCACATGAGCCAATCCGCGTGGTCTGTCACGTTCCTAAATTGTTCAAAGTCTTATACTAGGCGTGCTCAAAGCATTCTAGCATTCAATACAAACAGATATAATTATCATGAATGAGCCAGGTGTTAGGATACCTTAAAAAATGTAGTTGTGATTTTATTTCTGCCATACCTACATGTATTTCTCAGGACTCATTTAAAAAGCGGTCAGTCACGTTCTACTGTGGGGAGTTGGTGAGTACAGAAGACCTAACTACCTTTTTAAGGTACCTTAACACCTGGCTCATTCATGAAATATAAAAGTTTGATGGTTTGAGTGCGCTTGGCATAAGACTTTGCACGATTTTGGAACGTGACTGATCGCGCAGATTGACCCACATGCAACACATGGCTAAACTAATTATTCTTTCAAAAATGATTTTATTTCAGATGAATGACAAATTCGATGAAACTGTGTCCGATCAAAGCTACAAATTCTCAGAAATTTCAAATTCAGATGGTGAAGATATCGAAGCCGATTGCTTTTCTTCATTTGAAGATAGAGAAGAACAATATTTGTCATCAAACTATTCATCTGTAAGTGAGAAAAGTTTCACTGATTTTGAAATAGGTAGCCATTCATTTGACGGTTTCGATAGTAGCATTGCAGACTATGAAACGCGTGATATAGATCGATTATCCAATGGTGATGAACCTGGTTTGGATAATTTCAATATATTTCAATTCCCTGATCACTCATCCGAATGCTTTGATATTTCCATAAGTGAAGAAATAAGTGATGTACCGTCAGAGCCATATTCTAAAGAAGCTGGTTCTAAACTATCTCAGGTAGCTGATGATGACACTGATTATGACCGACTAATGTCTAATGTAGGTACTTCTGGGTTGTCTGAAAATAACCGTAATCATTGGGAGAATGAAGATGAAGATTCTGAAGCTTCATTCGATGTTCTGACAACTTTTCATAATATAGAAAGCATCCATATCAAATCTGCTTTGATTCACATTTGGTGCATAGATGCTGGAGTTTCAGAAGCAGCGCTTGATCGATTTCTCAAATTACTGACGATAATACATCCCAATAATAATTGGCCATCCTCGGTGAAGCGTATGATGTCTCTTACACGTCTGTTTTTCAGTGAAGCTGAGGAAATCCATATCTTCTTCACATGTAGTTCTTGTGGCAAGAGTGAATGTTTAAATGATACCCATAATAATCGTAATAAAGTGTTCGTTCCCTCTCTAACACATCAGTTGTCTCAACTATTATCGACTAAGTTTTCCAAGGTCACCGAGTATGAGTGCATTTTGAGGCGATTCCCTGGGTGTGATGTTCTGTGCAGCAATTATGCCGTGAGGAAAAATCTAATGAGATCTGGAGATTATGTCGTTCATCTTCATTTGTTGGTGTGCGCCGATGGTGCAAGTTTCTTTAAATCTACTAGCGTGTCGTTTTGGCCAATTCAAGCACAGTTACTAAACTTAGCCCCAACTGAGCGGCAGAAATTCTACAACATCATGCTTCTATGCTTAGTGGAATCTGAGAAAAAGCCTGATTTTGATGATGTAATTCCATTATTATTTCAAGCATTACCGAAATCCATGAACTTCGGTGATTATCAAGTTCGTTTGCATTTTTCATTCTTTACAGCAGATCTCCCGGCAATGGCAAACATATGTGGTTTAAGACAATTCAACGGTGCATTCTCATGCCCCAAATGTCTCCATCCTGGAGAGACTGTTCATATTTCACAGTCCGTTCATGTCCGTTGTTTTCCGACTCAGCCAGATGGAGTGGTTCCTCATCGAACTAGTGAAAATTACCTTGAGCATGCAGAGTTTACCCGATCAAGTGGTCAAATCATTTTTGGTGTTAAGAAGAAGGTATCTATTTCAGACGTGATTTCTTTTCCCGATGCTTATATGATAGACCCTATGCACTGCTTATTTGAGGGTCAGGTGAAACAGATATTGTTGAGAATGATTAGCGGTTTGCGGAATGAGTCTTGTCATTTATCACAAGGAGCAACACAATGGATTGATGAGACAATAACACGTAGCAAGGGTCCGAAGGGGTACAGTATCCCTATGCCTCTATCAAAGCTTAATTCGTGGAAGGCCAAGCACTTCAGGAATTTTTTCATGCATATGGCCATTCCGATTCTTGCGTGTGGTGCGTCAGGAACCGAGCTGAAATTATTTATTATCTCTCTGAGTGTCCTATATAACTTACTATTTCATCACTCTTCATCTTTATTGTCGATTGACTATCTTATTAACATTGTGCTCGATAAGTTACCTAATTTATTCGGAGCTAGAAATATGCGACTAAATTTTCACATGCTTTCACATTTTTTGGACTCTTATCGAGAATTCGGACCAATTTCTAATGTTTCAATGTTTGGTTTCGAAAGTGCCATAGGAAAATTCCAGCGACTACTAAAGGGAACTCGAGGTTATGGTTGGCAACTAGTCTCAAAATTCATGATCTCTCGACAGCTGAATGCGTTTCTGACTTCTCTGAATTCCGCTAATGTCCAAGCGGCGTTGGCAACTATTTCAATCAACTCAGAGGAAACAGGAATGTTATATAATACTTGGGAAGATGACCAAAAGAGGAAGACTGTCAACTCGTATGTATTGCGAAGGGATGGTGAGGTAGGGAAAATTATTGAAATTACTGGTGACAGGGTCACTATGTATTTGTTGAAACCTGTACTGTCGGGTATTTCATTAAGTCTACAAGAAGCTTCATATGCGCAAAATGAGCAGGAATGGATGCAAAGGCTTCAGGAAATAGTAAGGACGCATTCTCTCATTTTTTGCAACGTATACAACATAACAAGGTATGAAAATAGAGATACCGTATGCATTAAGGAAATAATCGCACCTCTAATGATGGTTCCGGCACGACTGATGAGCGATAGGAATGCTTACTTCCTGATTCCTATCTATGATTATATGCACGACTGATGTACAATGCTCATATTCCATCTGTCCGCCAATCCATGTGATGAAATTTCTCGTAATACGTGCCACCTAGCAGTCCATGTCAATAGGTGAGTCACCAAGAATTTATTAATTTTCGCAAATATCATATTGTTTGTGCTTTTACAGTGGGTCGCTTGTAAACTCGTGTCCTTGAGTCAATTTAGTCCATTCCTAGGTATCCATCGGTAAGTTTCATTAACAGTTATACATTTTTTTGGATATAGGTGTAGTTTTCTTAAATGTCCTTTTATAGAGACTAATTGGTGAATTCTCTACTTTTCATGTCGCTCACATGTCCTATTCTGTAAATTTCTTGGTGACGACATAAATGATTGGTTCATCGACATAAATTGATTGATCATCTGTTTTTTTTTATTTCGTAGATCCGACTTATGGAGTGCCTCATTAAGCCCCGTGCGGCAACAGGTGAGTCTTCAAAAAAATGTAATGATCATTTTGTTTTATTTCACATACCATTGCAGTAACCGCACCCTCGCGCCGACTCTACATCCATTCCGATTTGTCTATCGGTGAGTTTCTGCTAAATTTGATTGATTGATGATCATAAATATAATTTTGTCTGACATACTTTTGCAGTGCCTGTTTGAGAACTCCGTGCCCTTTCGTCAACTTAAGGCCCATTACCATGCATCAATGAGTGAGTTAAAAAAATTATATGATCTTATCAGTCATTTTGTTTTATTTCACATACCATTGCAGTAACCGCACCCTCGCGCCGACTCTACATCCATTCCGATTTGTCTATCGGTGAGTTTCTGCTAAATTTGATTGATCGATGATCATAAATATAATTTTGTCTGACACACTTTTGCAGTGCCTGTTTGAGAACTCCGTGCCCTTTCGTCAACTTAAGGCTCATTATCGTACGTCTATATTGACGAGTCTTCAAAAGCAAAACAGTGGGTCGTTTATGGAATTTTCATCATGTCAAACTACAGGTCCATAACGGTTATCGTGTCGCTTAAGAGGCAGTAATAATCAATCATTAATTGTGCCGTGCGGATGCATTTGAGTTTACTTTCATCGCAGTGATACATATTTCTGAGCATGGAGCTGGAAATGACAATGTGTCATCTATTGATCCCAGTTAATTGGATTTCATGGTTATTTGTGAATTGATGTTATCTACGACCAATGTTTCGATGACATACTTCACAGAAATGTAATGTGACAATAACTTCTTATATATTCGTTGTTATATCCTACTTCACATATCGATGTTGAATTGGTTGGTTGCCTATAACTTGTACAACAGCGTTCTCAATGTCGGATGTTTGTGGTCTCTGAAGTTAAAAGTTATAGATAGCCAGCTGCACACTAAATAGAAAAGCAATCGATCTGAAATGTTATTCAGTGTATTGCTGATCAGTTCTAGCACACCGGTGAATTATTGTGTAACTTCTTCGAGTGATTTGTCATCTTACTGTCATGCTTTGTGATGTTTTGAGTTTTAGTGTGGAATGATCTATTGTGTCATGTAATAACAAATACTCAATTTTGTTCTGTTCACATCTATTTGCATTGACCGAAACCGGTATTTTCATGTCGTTTTAGGAATCAACCAGCTTCTGTATTTTATTTGAATAGAGTATATGTGCACAACATCATGTTCGAATATTATTTTTGTCTATCAGGATTGATCGCATTTGATGTATATTGAGGAATGTTTTCCGTTATGATAATGAAGATAATTAACTGCTTGCATTGTAAATCATGAGGCAAAAAATCGATCAGCCGAATGTCAGCGAAATATAGTACAAATTACCATTCACCATCAAAATGTAGTTGAAAATTACCATTACAAAAATTACATTACATTAAACATAACATTAAAATTAGACTCATTTGTCACCAATTGGTCATTCTGCGTTTAGAGATTGTGCAGAACTAGTGACATCGAGGCTACATTTGTCTTTCAACACCTACATTTTCATCAGCACAATACTGTAAAGCGACTTACAACTAGAAAAATCACATGTTTGCTAGACAACTTAGTAATAATTGCTGTTCCGTGATCGATGTGCTATTCGTTTAATAATTTTACTTCTATCTTGTGAATCAATCGAATGAGCGAAAACTTATTTCGCTCTAATGTTTCACCTTATTGTCACCTTTTGATTTACAGTGCAGCATAAATGAAATAGGAATAGGAGCTTTTCAAAAAAAAATTGTTATTCTGCAGAGTATCATGAAATATGGTCATCTAAATTATGTCAAATTCAATCAATCCTCCTGCATTCTAATGTTGTCACACCTTGTGTACCATACACCATTCTATAGCTTTCAAATGAGTCATAATGCACTCGTATCTTTTATCGTGCTTTTTGGACAGGGTGAATATTTAAAAGCTGTAGTTTTTTAGTAGTCAACTTAGGCACGATCGTGAATAAAGTGTGAGGAGAAAGCTTATAATGGCTAAGAACTGAAAATCAAGTTTTCAATAAGAAATGGCTGATTTTATGATAAATTAATGATATCACCATTTCTCTATAATTAAATGTTGACGAACAACAAATTAAAACTCAGTAAATATACTTTCTCTTTAAACTTGGATTAATTATCATATTTCCCTTACAAAAATAAAGATTTCTACTTTGAGAGATTCTAGATTTGATCATATATACTGTCCAATAATATTGAAAAACTTCGGGGAAAAGTGTAGGCTATGGCGCACTGGTGTGTGATAATATTGGAATTCTGAAGAATCGATTGAATTAAATGATCCGCCTTTTATGATCGATTGTGTAGCCAGATCTAAAGCATTCTCTTAAATTTGTGATAATAACTGCCATGCAGTGATCCCAAAACGGTTTCTCAGGTCAGATCTTTCAAACCACGGATATACATTTGATGAACCATGCATGTCAGTGGATGATCAGACATGTACATGAATGTAACACGGATGACCATAGATGATCAGACATGGGCATGGATGATCAGACATGGGCATGGATGGTCTTATATGTACGTGTAATTTATGGATGAACATGGATAAAAATCATGCATGATTATCCATTTTTGGGAAACTGGATTTGATGAACCATGCATGTCAGTGGATGATCAGACATGTACATGAATGTAACACGGATGACCATAGATGATCAGACATGGGCATGGATGGTCTTATATGTACATGTGTAATTTATGGATGAACATGGATAAAAATCATGCATGATTATCCATTTTTGGGAAACTAGGGCTGCATTCACATTAACCTTCGGTGGAACCTTAATCTTGCTACAATCCTGACAATCTCTGCATTCATTTTCAATCATCTGATCAATGGAAGGCCACCAAACTTGATTTCTAGCAATCGACTTCATCTTAACAATTCCTAGATGAGATGAGTGCAAAGTTTTTAAAACCTTTTTTCTCAGAGATCTCGGTATGACCAAACGATTTTTCCTGTATAGTAGACCTTTATGAAATGTCAACTCACTTCTCACATGGTAATATGGACGCATGTTTTCAGTCAAATGTTTTAAAACTCCTGGCCATCCGAACTTGACAAAATGTTTCAACTTGGAAAATTCTTGTGAGGACTCAAAGCAATCACGAACTTCTTTCTCAAGATTTTGGTCTGGTTCAAAAAATAGATCGATCGCACCAACATCAAATTGTTCAGTGTGCAATCCGGTTTCAATTCTTGATAACATGTCAGCTACTGGAATTTCATTCGTTCGCTTTCCGACAATCGTATAATCATAGCTTCCTAGAAAAATTGACCATCTCAAAATTCGCTGGTTTGCGTGAGAACTTCTACAGCCATCAGGTTTGAACAAAAATTCTAACGGCTTGTGATCTGTAACAATGAAAAATTTCCGACCGTACAGATATTTGTGCAATCTGCGCACAGCATAAACTATCGCTAAACCTTCTCTGTCTAGTTGGGAGTAATTCCTTTCAGCAGAATTCAATGTCTTGCTAATGTACAACACTGGCTGACCTTTTTGCTGCAAAACAGCACCAACAGCAGTAGGAGAAGCATCACAAACAATTTCTCAATGTCATCCTGGGGATCAAATGGTTTTAGAATGCCTGAAATAAGTGCGGTCTTCAAGGTTTCAAATGACAATCTAGCATCTCTGGTCCACTTAAATTCTCTTTTGGTCACCATGTCACGTAACGGTTTCACTGTGTCCGAAAAATTCTGAATAAACTTGGAATAAAATCCTACGGATCCAATCTCTGGACTTCCGCAATATCTTTCGGTTCTGGCATCACAAGTAAATCACTGACCTTAGAGGGATCCGGCAACAACTTCGATTGACCTGAAAAATCAGAATCAGCATCTATCAGATATCCTAGATGTCTCACTTTTGTTTGGAGATAACTCGATTTACTTTCATTAATCGAAAATCCATTCACGGACAGTCTCCGTTTCACTTCAGTCAAAATTGTCTGGTGATCATCAGACCTAGAAGTGGCTATCAGAATATCATCCATATGACAGTGTACTTGAGGTAAATCCCTGGTCATTTCCAACATAATCGACTGGAAAATGTGTGGTGAAGATTTTACTCCAAAAGGAAGAGATCTGTACTTGTACAATCCAAAAGGTGTGGAAATCACAGTAAGCATCTGAGATGAGTCATCAAGCCTTACTTGCAGGTACGCATCTGTTAAATCAATTTTCGAAAACAACTTGCATTTTCCTAGCTTGCTCAATGTATCATCAATTTCTAATCCTGGGACTATGGTTGAAGGTATGTGTGGGTTGATCGTAGATTGGTAGTCGCCACAGATGCGAACTTTTCCATTTGGCTTATGCACAACGACAATCGGTGTAGCCCATTCAGAACTTTCAACCTTTTCAATAATGCCAACTTTGGATAGTCTGCTCAATTCATCTTTCACTGGTTCTTCCAACGCATACGGTAACTTGCGTGGTTTCATGAAAACTGGCGTAGCACCTGACCTAATCTCAATGGACTTGACAAGTGGTGAACTCACTTGGTTAATAGTCAGTTTCAATAAACTCATTCTATTTATGATATCCATTCCCAAAACAATGTCACCTCTCTCAACCACGTGGAAATCAACTTCACTTCGCTTCTGACCAACCTCAAAGATCACATTTTTCAATAAACCAATAATATTGACAACATCACCAGTGTAAGAAGATAGTGACAAGCGATAATCAACAGCCTTACACTTCAAATTCTCATATCTACTCACAAAGTGCCAAGGTATCAAGGATCTGACTGCACCGCTATCAACTTGGATCTCCAAATCTATTCCATCAATCCTTGCATCTACCATAATTTTGGAACTTCCATCTCCTGAATTCACGCTCAAAATGGACTCGGGCATTGCTTGGTAGTTAGAGTAAGTAGGCATTTCTCGAACTTTATTAACATCAGAAATCAGTTTCACTCTGTTCATGCATACTTTTGCAAAATGGTTCATTTTCTTACACAGACTGAATGCCTTGCCATATGCGGGACAAGCACCACGATTGTGTTTGTTACCACAGAACTTGCATGAAAGATTCGGATCATGAATAGCAGAATTGGATTGTTTCTCAAACTTCTTTGGAACATCATGGACTTGCCTAGGCCTACCCGCTGCTAAATCTTCTCAGGGTCCGGTAAGGGGCCCTTAAGGGTATCAGGGGTATTTTTGGGCAACGATACTTTTTATCTTTTCTGGTTGGAAGCACTGATCGCTGCATGATTTCTCCAGAAAATTGCTTAAAAGCTCTATTTTTTAGCAATTACAGCTTTTTTGAATCAGGGGTAGCTTCGGGTTGGCTAAGGGCTAGGGTTAGCTCAGGGCTGCCTCAGGGCATTTCACACATCAGGGTTAGCTAAGGGCATGATACGGGTTGTTTCTTTCAAATGTTTTATAGGAAAAATAGGCAGTAACAGAACTTTCCCATTGCTATTAGAGGATGTTCGCTGAATGTCAACATCAAGATAATTGAATTGAGCAGCAAAGCTCTGATTTACAAGAAACACATCAGGATATTTATGTCTCTAAATAGCGCTATGGAAAACATGGTGCATGAATTCGCAAGAAAGAATATAAAATCGACTTAATCAAGCAACTTTATGCTCTGTTTTGAACGATTGGTATGATCAATCTCTCACATTTTGAGAATAACATCGTTTGAATAGACTGTGCGAAGAATTGTTTAAACATCCTAAACAAATTGATTGAACATAAATGATGACATTTTCAAAATTAGGGGATCTGCAGCTGGTGCTGAATTTTCAATCACAACGGCATGCACATGTATAGTACGCTGACATTCGGCTTCTACGTGTGAAGCATGTCATCCAGAAATGATAGAAAAGGGTCAGATACATTTGGACTAATTCATTCGCGATGTTGAAGGTAGATTTTGATGATGATTTTTTGATGATGATGATGATTGATGTAGATGTTTTATGAAGGTGCTATTTGATATGACCAACGTGCGATCAATATAACGCATTGTTAGAAATTAAGCGTTTATTATTGATTCTCATTTCCGATCAGTTGATCAGTGAAAAAACCGACTAAAGCATGTCACTGTTGTGAAGAGGACTTGGTTATTCAATCATTTTGATGATGGCAATTGTTTTATTAGCTTAGTTAAATTTCGGTCTCTTGGAACATCAGAAGCAGAGAGCTCTCCTTGTAAAGTATGTCAAAATTGTAGTCGATTCTCTTCCACATCAATCATTTTTCTTTTAATCATTTGAAAAGTTGTCTAAATCTCATTCCTTTGTCTTCATTTAACAACATAGCTACAGTTTGACCAGTCAATTGTTCGCATCTTAAGTTTTAACCCGATGGAAGCTGGACGGCAAGAAAAGGATGCATCACAGCTGTCCGGCCCGGATTTAGAATTTGTGCTGGAGGTTTATTGCAACTATCAATTTTATACAGGCCGATAGACCAATCAGGAGTCCCATTATGACTCCGTCTTTTTTGACTCTAACATGTGCCTATTCAATAAGATAATGAATAGTTGGTTGTGTTCTGTTGGTATTTGTGATCACAAGTTGATGTGCGTAATAAACCTTTCAGAAATATTTACTTGATAAAAATGTCGTGCATTATGTTTCAGAAACGACGGCACCTATTATAAACATTAAACAACATCAAAAGATGTACTGTAATGCGCTATCTGATAAAGAAACTTTTTTAAGAGTGAAAGGTCCGAGTTGTTAGGAAGAGATGCATTCAGAGTATAAAGTTGTTCTGAGTGCATGGAAGTGTTATTGAATTTCGGAATTCCATTCAACATTAATGCTGTCATTAATTTCGGTAAACATGAGTCACACAAGATGTAATTTCTCATTTTCGAAATCATTGTAGTTATTAAACCACTCTTTTCCCACGGGTTACTGTCCAATGCAAGGCATACAGGTACGGAATTGCAAGTCATCCACTTCTCATTCTTTAGCGATGGAGTGAACTTTATTTGTATTGAGGAATAGCGGCAATTACTGTGGTTTTTTAACCTGGTAGAGGTGGAGCTGCGACCCCACTCGTGTGCAACAGCTTTATGTCAGCAACAATGCAATTGATACCTGTTTCAAAAGTTAAATCGTCAGAGCGGCGATAAATCGGTTTCTTTTAATAGTGTAGCCGACAATCAGTGTAGATGTGGAGATGCTGCATGAAAATACTATAAATAATGTTCAACTTGATAACTACACACTTTTCTCTAGACTTAAATTTACCTCACGTGTATGCATGGACCTAGTGTCAGGAGGCCTAGAGTTTCTTGTGTACCATTCTCTGAACTCCACGAGTTGACTGACGAGTGTTAAATCGTATTCATTTTGGTGGACGTCTACGAATTCACCTTGCCCGACGATGCAATCCATGGGTTTCAGGCAAGAGATGGCGAGCTCCCCTCCCACCGTGATTTTGGCGATTTTGCCTTTTTATTCCCATGTAGCCTACACGCGCGTCCCTGATTTCTCCTGTGAGTGGAGCATCACATACCTCTCCTTAATTGAGGTTTCCTATAAGCATGAGTGAAGGTGTTGACTGATGCTAGTCATCAAATGAAATGTAGACATGAGGAATGTCAATTATTGAGGCACCGGTACTCGGTGGAGTTTTGTCGCATTAACTACAGCTTTCAATCCCAAAATCCCGGGTCTTCCCCTCTCCTTTGGAGATTCTTCAAAAAGGGGGCTAGGTTACTATTCTTATCGAAATTCTAGCATTGGTGTCTCACGTTAACATTATAGACACAACATTTCTAAAAAGCTTGCTTGTACTGAATCAACTGTTAACAGACGTATTCAAAGTTGAAAGATCTTTGGACGAAATTGGGAATAGTAGTCTTGACCTTGCGTCTCAGATGAAAGCATGGTGAATGCAAATGAATCACTGTAGTCCAAAACACTTCAGAAACAAAAGGGAACATATATAGGTACTCCTTCGATGCAAATTTTCAAAATCTGCAGACAATCAGATCTGCTGTTCTGAACACTTTAAAGAAATATTTGGAGTATCGACTTGACAGAAACTGAGCTTCATACTATATAAAAGACGGCGATGTATTGGAGGAATGACTCTCAAAATCCCGGCTTCCTTCACCTTTAGGTTGCGGCGCGTATTTTATATGTGTATCGAATTTCGCTGACCTAGAATTAGCTCTTGTCGAGACAGCAAGACAACATCGCAGATGGACATTGAATTCTGCACAATCGGGTAGGTTGGGGCTACTTCGGCCAATTGCATTCATCATAGGCGTGCACCGATTAATCGGCTGATAACTGAAACGGCAGAGCGATAATCATGGACTTTTGAGGATTTTTGCAAATTTTCATTCAAATTTAGGGACTGATCGAAACACAGAATTTTTAGAAATCTTCAGATAAACCTAGCTCTACATGCACATTATGCATTGAACTACTAATCTAAATTCGAACGACTTCCTTTTGTCATTCCAATAATTCAGAACTGAATTCTTCCATAGACTAGATTTTCATAATGATCATAAATGCTGGTAAAAAGTTATTTGTATAAATACATATACTCAATGTTTTTTCGCCGAACCTAGTTCTATATTTTGACCCGCTAGCCAAGTTCCGGATTCTTTGGTCCCGTTGAAGATTTAATTATTCGGTCAGGGCCGACTAGTTTTTTTTTCAATTTTTGGGCCGAGGTCTATCTGATTCAAAATTAGTAGCCATCTGAGTCACTTGCAGCCGTTGCTAGATAATAGTGTGAATACATATTTCAATTTTCTCTATCGATTTAGTAGGAGCAGGTGTTAGTTTTGAAGCAGTATGATGCATCTGTCAAAAAATTAAATGCATACTATGGAAATGTAGGTTCCAAAGTTATTATTACGGCAATGGGACATAAATTATTAATTTTTTGGCTGTACGATTTGGCATATATTATATAAAGCGTAAGTCACTGATATTATGTGTTAAGTTTCAAGAATTGTCATTCAGTAGTTTCTCTGAAAATTTTTTAACGATAACATCGGTAATATACAGCAATTTTATGCAGTAGTATCAATCCAAAAGGAAGGAAAAATATTTGCATGAAGATTGATCGATAAACACCCTCTCTGTAGATGAGTATTAGCAATTCAGTGAGTATGCGAATATTACACTAAGGAATAGGCTATATAATAAGGCTCACCCATGTCACCTGCGCTCTTCGAACCATTCACCGGGCAGAAACTACAATATTGATCTATTTATTGCAAATAATTGACAGAATGCATTTTAGGGACAACCTTCAGGCGCAATCGATCATCAAAATTATGACTATTTACAATTTACATAGCATCGCATACTTAGTATAGGCTGTCTTTTTATTTGCTTAAACCAACTATATACCAAATTTTTTGATAGTTCAATTTTGTTTTTTCTGTTGTATCATGTAATTTTTTACAGCAAAATGACAAATACACGTTAGATTAATACCAATCTTGGCAATCGCGTCTCTCGTTAGTGGCGTTGGGCCGCGCACCGGTAATACCTATAACAGAGAAACAGCCAAGGATGCTTAACACTGCTTAAACCTCTTTGGAAACATCCTCACTGCATGATCACAAGTAAAGACGCGGTTCATTTTTCTGTGCAGAAAAGTAATTTAGAGCTATTTTGCAGACCACCCAGACATTCGCTTTTTTTCGCTTTTATTCGCTTTTATTCGCTTTTTCGAAAATATGCCTGAATTTTTGCTTTTACCGAGTGGCATTCGTTTTTTTCGCTTTTTTGGTGGAGCAGGAAAATAGCGTTTCATAGTACAGGCCTTTTTCACATGTTGACAACGCAACCTGACTTTTTGTCATGTCACCCTTTACTTTAGTCATGCTATCATCCATGTGTTCACAATTGAATGCATAACTTGAAGATTGTATAATCTCATCTAATAGCTGTATTATATAGGAATTCCCCTTATGTTCCCTTATTAGCAAAAAAGTCATGTAGCAATTCTTGAAGGCAAAGCCTTGTCGTAGTGCGTTCCGGTAAATACACAAGCTTTTACAGTAATTTTGAGGCCATGGAGCTAATAGCTTTTACACGAGTCTGAATTGATGCATGTGAAAAGTACATGCTACAAATGAATGTCATTGAATTTATCAGTCAAGGAATTCGAGACATTAATCCATGCTGGCTTGCCTGATACACAACGGGAGGCCTACTACCGAAGTTTTCTTAGAAGATTGATGTTGGATTAGTGAAACAAACGGTTCAGTTTATGAGAATGAGTGAAGTGCATTGCATAATATTGATGTAATGATTGAGGCCTAAGAAATTGAGATGATAATATACACAATGGAATATTTTTTGTTGAATTTTTCATTGTAGTGTCACTTTCACTGTGACTTTCGTGAAGTACGTATAACTAACTAGGCAAAAAGTTGGTGTATATTAATCATTTTGCATCTACTGATGAAGACATAAATATGATGCTGATATGATCGGACATGTGTAGCCCATTTCTTATAACCACCTGAAACTTTCTGAGTTATAGATTGATGAATACTAGATCTACCAGTAAAGCACTATTTTGTAAATAATTTGACCACCGTTTACATTCCTGCAGTCATACCGATTACGTCATACATAACCCGCAATATACATGTATTTTCATAGCTTCTGTGTGCTGAGCTATACGATATCGACTTATCTGTGTGCTTCAGCAACTCGTGACATCTGGCAAATGTGTCAGTAAATAGGAATCCCCACATAAAATTCAACGAGAGAATGTGGTGTCAATTCCGATCCAAGACAATGAGAACCTTGCATCGTAAAGCTTGGACTTGGTTTTAGCTAAATTATCTTGGCTATTTGTCATGTTTTGAATCGAATTGGAAAGAGCCAATATTGAAAGACATTGATTTTATTTTCGTTTTCGCTATTTATTACAGAATAACGAAGACGAAAATAAAGTCATTATTTTTCAATATTGGCTATCTCCAATTCAATTCAAAGCTTGGACTTAGTTGCATATTTTAGCAGAAGTGCATGGAGCATGATCTTGATAATTGGCCTTTGAAGTAGTCTGCATGGTGTTAGTTTTTTCATGGAATATTTTCAAAGATTTAGCCAATATCATCATTTATCATCGGCTTTCATCAATTTAGATTTATGATATTGACGTATATTTACACTTCAAAGTTTTGATTGAAAAATACTAATATATGTCTCATAACAGGCAGTTTTGATCTCTGGAACACGCGAGTTACGGTCAAGAGCTTTACGGAAGGGGTCGAATGTACCCAATGGAATGTAAATCTTTGACTACATAATTTTCTCTCTTTGGCAGCCGTCTATTGTCGGAAAAATTCCATTTAATCCATTTTATCATCTAATCACTACAGGGCAGCATAATTGAGCAATATCAATTTCATTGATAGTAAATATACAGGTTGACACTTTTACATCTGAATTAACGTTTGCAACAATGCTCATCTAATAAAATATCAATTTTGCTTCAATAATTTCAAGAATTATGAGCATTATCTTCTATGATCTATGATCTATTATCTTCTATTATGAGCTTAATACTGACAGTGAGATAACTCGCGCCAGACACCAACCTGGTATTTCACGTCTCCGCGGCAGAGTATTCAGTGAATAGGAAAAAACCTAATTGGTACAGTAATAATAATTAATAATGTCAGTATTGGTAATGGTAGTTCACGATTTCTATGTAGTGTGAAAAAGGCCTGTGATCTTCATTATCCGCTTTGCTGTGTTGTGTGTCATTTTTCATGACTAGAATTCTGTTCACTGTGGTCGCGATTGTCGGTATGTCACTTTATGCATGAAGGTCCTGACGATGGACAGCGGTGCTGTCTGAAATATCGGTCAAATTTATTTATTTATGAATTTTCACAATAAAGTCATCGTCGAAAAACTCCTCTTCTCATAAAATAATCTTCATTCTGCTCAATTTTCTAGCACAATTTTTCAGATTTTTTCAACACTATGTTTCGACGATCCTATGAAACAATCTTGGAATCTACATTATTTGTCTAAAATTGATTGCTGTTTATATATCTGATCATAAATAGAATACAAAAGCTAGCTTTATGTATAAATATGGTGTGGTTGCATTTGCAAATCGTTTAACAAGATGGAAGAAAAATCCGACATCATTTTTGTACCAGAAAGTAATATTCGCAATCTACAAAGGTTCGTAGTGTTCGTGGTAGTGTATGGCTTGGTGGCATATTATGCCGTTATAATGCATTCTACATTGCTTGATGTAAAAATTTTGGGTTCGCTTTTTTTCGTTTTTCTAAGTTAAGGATTCGTTTTTTCGCTTTTTTTAAGTTCGAATCGGCTGGGTGGTCTGATTTTGTTACTTCATTTATTCATCTGATCACAGAAAGTCCTCTCCAGATTTTTCACTTGTTCTTGTTTCTGCAATTACTAAGAGACAGTGAAAGGCAAATTTTATTGCTCGCTTACAAATATTTTCAAATTCAGACAATATCAGCTGATTCTTACTGACTTCGTTGCACACAAGGTAAAAATACGTCAACTTCCTATCTAGCCATTAATATGTTAAATATCTTTGATAGGTTCGCATTCGAGTCTAAAATTTTCTTATAACATATTCCTCTTCCTTACTGAAACATTGTAGAAGTGAGAAAGCCTAGCGTATGTATGGGATGAGCCACTTTTACATTGTAACCAACCCGTCCTTCACATCGAAGCATCTACGAGATGGGGGTAACGCAACGAAGAGAACCCATCACTTTTTTAGCGAATAAATATTGTTTGTCGATGAACTATTGCTGGTCATAATGAACTTGTTTTATATTTACAAATTCATTTGAAAAATTGTGTCAATAGACAGAATAATTATTATGCTAGTCAATATGTAAGTAAGCATATCCCTTAAAATGTTGTACAAACTAGTCATAAATTGAAATCATTAATAACTGGTTTAAAATCTGCATATTTCATTTTTCTATTTTATCTGCATGGATAGATTGGGATTTTTTACAATCAGTGTCTACTCTCATCCAATAAAGCCTTTATTCTGTCTTAGGAATGGCAGAATAATCTTAAACAGTTTCAATTGAATTAATTATGATTAATAACCTTTCATACCGCTCTAATTGGCTGTTATTTGATCTACACACTCGTGTGGCGAAACGCAATCTTTAGCGTTATTGCTGAAAGGTTATGAATCACATGAAACTTGAAGCATATCCACATGTACTTTAAACAACTAATTTTTCAAATCTACATGCATTTTTGCACTATTTATTGACATTGCTTGTCTTATTGTAGAAGTTGCTGTTTCCTCTGAATCCTAATTTGACGTTGGTTTTGCCTCTTCTTCCAAGTTATCCGATGAATTGCCGCGTTAACATTTTGAAAATTAAATCAATAGTAAGTATGCATTGCTCCATTTTCTGATTGGCAGTACGTATGCTTTATTGAGATAGAGAATTCACATGAAATTCGCAAATTTATTCGTGCTTTGAATGGCTTGTTTTTGTAGCAGTAAGGTCTGGTAGAACACAACAGTTCCTACTGTGGCAATTGAAAAGACAAATATTCAATCATAACTCCGAAATTCTCTATTAGAAAAGCTATATAGAGCTATATTATTTTTTGTACTAAAAGCATTTTGTACAGCTTCTTTTTATTTGAACAATCTGCGTGTATTAAATGCGTCGGAACTCGGCAGCACCAAGGGCTATCTTGTTGTGTGAAATGAAGCTGCTGTACAGCAATTTCGATAACATATATTCATGAGTTTACAAAGTTGCCATGGTTATATCATTCTACTTATATTTGCTGATATTGTTTCAATTTCACGGATGATAATTTTGTATTTGTTTGGAAAATAGTATATTCCTTATTTAAATATTTGGGCTCCATAAAATGTGAATTTCCGCCGGGCCACCGTCATCCGACGATAGGTGTGTAGTGCTCAATATTGAAATTGACCTTAAATGTCCCTGTACAGTGTGTTTGCCTGATATATTTACCAAGCACAGCATTCTTCGACTTTAATCCATTGTCGGCATCTCTCAGGATCACTTGATGGAAACCCGAAGAATCACAATGGTATGCCAGATTCAGGATCAAAAGAGCGTGTAGGGTGTGAGCTTCGTCGATCACATCCGAAGCCTTGACACAATCTTCCTCCACCGGGCATTGTCACGAACTCATTTAATTTGAAGCGCGTTCTTATGATCAACTACATAGGCTTAAAATCGGCGGTTTGCATTTCGATCACTATGCTTTCAATGAATTTTGAGCTCTGATAGAAGCAGCATGCTATTCGTCGAGAAAAGGAAATATACATAAGTACCTAATCAAACTTACACAAAATATCATTTCGTCCCCTTCAGTATAACAACAAACTCAAACAGACCACTCAATATTTCCATTCGTACTATTGTTAAACACTTTGCTTAAAATATTACCATCAACAAAGGGACAAAAGAAACAAAAGGTTGGATATCCACAGCCGATTAGTGATTATAAACTTTTCAACAACAGTCCCTTTCACTTACAAAGATTCATTCATCAGGTGTCTCAACATTAGCCGTTCAAAAGAAGTTGTCTGAATAGGTAAATAGTAATTTGAATGGGATTAATCAAATTATTCACTCACTGATATTCATATACCTGACACTACATTGACATCATGCACGATAAATGTGACTTATGCAAGTGCCAACAATTAGTAAAAATTTCTTTTTTCGCTCGAAGGAATAATTGACATCGGTTATGAAATATAATTCAATGTTTTAGAAATTGAATGAAATGTAGCTGCTAAAATATTTTAATGAATTGGTCTATTTTGGTGTCATGAAAATCGCAATTTTACAAGCATTATTGCAGATATGTTAGTCCTATCATGATCAGATAACTGTGTAACTTTCAAACTCAAGTTTAGTTAATTTGCAATTGCATCATCACTTCCTCAGAGATTGCAAGTCGCACCATAGTGCGAGGCGTCCTTCTCTCCGCGTTTCACTGCTTTAACATTGCAGTCCGAGAGGGTTGAACTATCTCTGGTCATAAACATAAACATTGTTCAGCAAAATTAGTCAGACAGTTTGCCTAGCAGAATAGTAACTTGGCACATGGACGTCTCTATATTAGACGGCTTCTGGACATGAAGGCTGCGAAAAATGATTTTCCTTTGTACGTGATGAGGGTTACCTTCTCTGACTCACTCCACTGCCTTCACAAGCTAGACGCATGCGTGCGTTCAGTTGCAATGCACACAATGTATGTCATACAGTGTAGTCATGACGATTTATATTGACACGATACTTCAGACACAGATTAGAGGATATAAAGTCAGCCGTACTCATAAACAGTAGCGACTTCTTTGTATGTGTGCTTGCAGTGTGTGGCAGAGGACTTCTGATTATTATAGGCTTAAATCCCATAAATGTGGTCGAACATGCGCCGTTTGTCGGGTTGCCGCACAGGCTACAAGTCGGGACCCGCAAAGAAGATAACGTGGGACGTCCATGCTTTGCATGTTCCAGCTGCGTCCACCCACAAGACAAAAGAAAGATGTTTTCAAAGGCTCCTACCATAGCCATTTGTTAACTATAAATCACTAAACAGGTCTTTGACTAGGGAGGGGAGCGTCAATAAGGCTCCCATTCAATCAATGCCTTCAACAGCTACAACCACTGGCTTCAACACGCATTCCATGAGTCATTGACTACTGATGTTCACTACGTGTGTCTTTCCTTTCCATATTAAGGGAAAGGAAAATGTTAATCTTTCAATATTTGTCGGATATTGTAAACAGTGACTTGGAAACATTGATGTAGGAAAGCATTTATACATCAATTGTTTGTAAAGCCCGCATACCTAGATTAGGGGAAACGACTTCCTACTTTCATCAAAACGCGTAAAGCCAGCAAACAAATCATGTCTCCCGCCAGCAGAAAGTGCTTGGCCAAGAAGCCTGCGACCTACACTGCAGTGGAGAATTATTTCATTGATCATAATTAGAAAGCTCATGCGACAAAAAGCATTACCATTTATACCTTTTCCACTTAACAAATAATCGCGCAGTACATAAAGGCTTCTGATGCAAGTGCTTTCTTCAGTCTCTTTCGTAATTACAGCTTGATTAAAATTGCAACATCTTTTCTGATGCAAATTTATGCCATTTGGCGAGAGGTTGTGTGATTACATGCAGCTTTAAAAAATGTGGCATGAAGATGTATACCCATTGATGAAATATACAGAACATTACTCTCTAATTAAACCTGGCGACGATGAATGATTATTGAGTTAAAGCTAAGTACTTGAAGTGTTACATGAAATTGGAATATAAAGAATTGAGTGGTAGAATTTCTTCACAGAATCTTTTTCCACGGAACATAGGCAGTTTTGTAAAGGTGTTGAACTTCAAACAAACATGCAATCAAAATAGAGATTATACATATCGCAATAGTCGTGTCGGAATTATACTGACATGTAATCTTCGGAAATCTAGGGAAACGAGGTCTCAGGTAATTTTGTGATAATGATCGTTCTCCAACAATCTCATGATCAACATAGTGATCGGGAAAAAAATCGGCACAGCAGAGAGCAGTTGATCTGTCTATCTTTCTGCCTATTTGTAATGA
>CAJQUW010013609.1:0-105468 GCA_907163375.1 Prostheceraeus crozeri | reverse complement strand
AAAAAAATAATTTGTTCAGTAAAATGTTTTTGCTGTATTCCAATGTTACCACAAAATTCAAATATTATATTTTAAAAATGGATAAAATTAGAGCTGATAATTTTAAAAGAATAAAACAATTAGAAGAGTTAATAAAACAAAGAAATATTATGAAAGAAAATCATCTTCAACATAGAATGATAAAAGCTGGTATTCAATCTGATATGTTTGAAAAAATGCAGCAAACCGAGCAAGTAAAAACTGATTTTGAAAAAACTATGAAACCATTTAAAACTCTTGAAAAGGAACTTACAAATAATGATAAACAAATTGATATAACAGATCCAGAGCACAAAACTATATTAGATGACTATGGATTACTAGAATCAAACATTAATAAGAAATTACCAAAATCTATGCAATTTGAACATTCTATTTCATTTATAGATGGAAAAACAATACCTAGATTTTATCTCGGACAAAAAGAAATATTTCCACAACCTTTTCGAGGTTTAATTTTTTCACCAGATAAATCTCCTTTTAATTTAGATAGAAATTTTGTTAATCTTTTAAGAGGAGCAGATTTAAATAATTATGCTGTAGAAGATCTCATAAAATATAAAGCTATGTTAGACAGAGTTGGTGCAGTAAAATCTCTTAGACGTTATAAACAATTAGAAAATTTATTATCAACGGGAGTTAAAGTAGGGAAAGGTTTATCTGAAAAACAGAAAACTGAAACAACTGTATTTTTACCAGATGATCCACAAGAATTACTAAATAGATTAAATATTTTAATATCTGCAATAAAAGAAGGACATAATTCTAGTTTTCATCTTGAAAATTCACATTGCTATACGCTGAAAAGACTGGTAGTTAAGAAGACGCTCTAATGAAAAGGCTCTTATCAAAGTGTACCCGCTGAAATTTGTTGTGTTTCTAAGTTCTTTATCCGCATGACTTTTCGATCTATTGATTTTTATCACTATCGATTTTTCTCTCCTACATTTTATCTATAATATTTATTTAATTTTTTTAGTTTTATAATGTGTGACAGCAGATTTAGACAAAATTAATGCCTCTGTCATTTAGAACAAATTGGACCTGAGTTTCCTCGGGTTCATCAAAATTTAGTACGCAGTCCGTTAAAAATTTATAACCAATCTACTTCCATCACACCCACTCGCGTAATTTAGAACCATTCTACTTTTAGAAACAATAATAAAAATTATGCAAATGCATTGATAGATTTCTCTTCATTAACACTGCTATCTTCAAAACGTTATCACAATCCCAGATGTGAATGATCAATTAGATATTCTACTGATCTACATGGCGAAAAGTGGAAAATTATCCTATACTTTTCTTCGGGTTCTTACGAGTTGTGAAACAATATCACATGAAATTGACGCAGACATTCTAGGTATTTCATTTAAAGATAAGACAAACACTCAATTACATTCGTGCGTTGAACGGAGTTATAATAATTTTATCTTACTTTAGACGACCAAATCCATCAAGTTGCTCTTTTAATCATGATAGATCATTGTCACAAAGCTCTCTTAGGATTTAATAAACAAACTTATATGTAAGGTCTCTTCATTTAAGGTGAGAGATTCCAAAAAATATACCTGATAATACTACTTTGTCCTAGTACTTGTGACATTTATTGAAGAAGGTTATATAAATCGGTTTACATTATAAATTTAATATTTCAGTTTTCCACGCTCTTTCTGTCCTCATTGGTCCTATAGATTAAATGTATTCCACCAAACTCTTAAATATATTCCCTTCCACTATAACAAGACAAAACTAATTAACATCACTTCAACATTAGATATCACTGCTCTGAAAAAAGGACAAGAAATAAATTTTGCGAGGTGAACCGCAGATTTTGGATAGATCTTTTTGGTTCGGGAGGCTATAAACTCCCCGTTCGACGCAGTATGATCACTCCGTTCCGAGAGTCTATGACCACTCCCGTTAGAGAGGTATAAAAGTCACCATCGCAGGAAGCTAGAGCTCGAAGTTTAATTTTCTTCTTATAGTAGAACAAAAAATTAAAAAAATAAATGATAATTTTTTTTATTAAATTACTGTCCGTGTGAACTACACTCTCCATTTTATTTATAAAATTAAAACTTAAATTTTAATCAATCAGCCACAATTTGATCTATTCCTAAAGTTTTGGCATTTATTTGTGGAAGTTCAGGAGTGTGGTTCCTACAAAATATCTTACTTATTTATACATTTTAAACGAAACTCCAAAATCTTTGTTGGTATTACTAACACATTCTTATAATTTATACAACAACAGCAGAACAACCTATGTATATTCCATCTTTTAAAATATTGGATTTTGATAATATATATTCCTATATAATACTTGCAATTGCTTCATTATTCATAGAATTTTGAAAATATCTGAAGATGATGAAGAAAGTCAGTAAATAAGTTCGTGGTACTGTGATGTAAGCAACAACAAAAATTTTATCTCAAGTTAGTTAGAATCTAATAAATATAACTCCATACAAAAATACTATTTAATAGATGATAGTGGGTAATATGCAAGATCATAGCTAAACTAGATAAAAACAATGAAACATTGTGAGTAATTTGTTGAATGTGACTTGTGGTCGTAATGATAGAACATCAGTTCAGTTCAGAGAAAATTATTTCATCACCTAAGATGGTAGACATACTATACCTGTTGTGTATTTAATTTAACACAACAGTTGTATGTATCATTTCGACTGGATGTTTGGTTATTAGAAAGACCTGCAAATATTATTTACTACTATTTTGAAAATAAATGCAAGAAGAAACTTTAGTGATTTTTGTTAAACCGTGATTTATGTGTAAGATCCTTTAAAGATTGAATTTAAATATAGTGTTTGTAACAATGCTCGGTTCAAATGTTTTTGGCCTCCCGGAGGGTGATCTTCGTATCACGATTAATCTTTGATAAAATAATTTAATGTAAGTGATTTTAGTAGAAAATTTTTTCGAGAGGTGTGTTGATTCGAACGGGACGTGACCGAACGGTATATAAACTCCTTTGGTATTGTGTGACCGAACACCGAATAATTTGTTCTTTCTTAAACATTTTTTGTTAATAAAAATAAAACTAAAAAATCCATGTTGCAATGATTCGTTTATAAGATAGAGCATGTAACCAGTTTTGAAAAGATTATCGTCATCCTACAAATCCTGTAAATTCGAAGAAAGAAGGCGAGATTTTATTATACATCATAAATACGTTAGCGCTCGTTTACAGGATTATAAAACAAAAACATGGTATTAAACGTGTGTTAAAACAAAAGACTTTCCACTTTGTTTAAGAAGTTTCGAGTATTTTTGGCGTATTAATTAAAATTTTAGGGGGGGGTTGGTCTGGTTAAGAAAGAACATTTAACAGCAGACATGAATTAGAAAACATTACATCAATTACATATTCCTGTGTATATGCACAAAACGGAACCGAGGTTCTATGTAAAAATTCACTCCCGTTTTTGTCTTTTAAAAAATATGAATCGTGAAATGTGCTCTCGACAAACGTCTAGGATTGATGAATTAATCGAGAAACAAATTGTCTGAGTTTGATGCGCAAATTAAACATAGTAACGTAGTAAACGTATTAGAAAACAGAAACGTACTAGCGTAGTATTAGACGTAATACTAAAAAACAGAAAAGTGGAACAAAAGAAATATTAAGAAACTCCTATTAGCTGATATCTTTTTCGATGATAGAAGTTAAGGATGAACCTCAGGTGATGATTTATTGTAATTTATTTAAATTTCAAATGAAATTAAATATGAAAATGTATCTTTTATTAATGTTTGTAATATGATATTGCGGAAACTTTTAGCAAATGGTAAATTATTAATTTACTTGGAAAAGTTAGTAAAGATCAGGAAAATATAATTCAAAATTTTACGTAACCTTCTATAATAAAAAATCATTTGAAAACATGGTTTTACGAAATCTGGATGAGAAATCCCGGATGCTAACGAATGGATTATTTACAGGTAATATTAAATATGAAGATTTTGGAATGAAGTTAGTACAAAGATCGCATAGAGGGGCAGGATTAATATGAAAATATAGCGAATCAAAGAATATTTCGGTGAATATTGTTATATTCCTTCTGAAGGATTTTTGTTTTTATTAAATGTTATAATGTTTTACAGCGTTTTAATGAACAACAAGGAGAAATGATGAAAGAAATGTTTAATAATTTTTTATATAAAGAGAAAGCCACATCTAGAACAGGAGTAATGTCAAACTGCAAATTTTCTCAATTCAATAAATATTTTGGAGAATGTGTTCAATATTATAGTCCTGCCACTCGTCATTTAAATCCTAGAGGAATTGAAACGTTTCATAATTATGTTTATTACAATTATTTTCACGCAGGTTCAACAATTGGTCACTATTGTTTTAATTTTCCTAATAAAATCTCATAAATTAAAAGCTATTAGAGAAATTGAAAATAATTTCAAACCCATATATAAAACAGTTACTGATGAAAATCTAACAACGCGTCCATATAAAATCATAACAAAGAAAAAAATTGACTATGGTTCAACATATATTTGGGATCTCGAAACTTTTCCCGATCCTAACTGTTCAACAGCTCATCCTATTCCTTACGCTGTGTAGGAGCTATTAATTTTAATAAATTTATATGTTGTTTACCGAAACAAAGATTGAAAGAATTAGAAACACGTTTGCTAAGTGATATGATTAAAATTAAACGATCAAAAAGATGAAAGAGATGAAATTAAAAAACTTAAAAAACAGATTAATGAGTATAATAATTTAACTGAATTAGAATTTAATAAACTTCAAAATTGTGTGAAAATATTTACGAGAACTGAGGATGATGAATGTTCGATCGTGGGAAACCCAGAGGACGTATGTCCGATCCATCAATTTTTTAAAACTCTTGGAAAATTTAATTATTCTAGAGTAACTTTAATAGCTCACAATTCATCAGTTTTTGATTCCTATTTTCCGATAAAAGCTAATTTTAAATTATCTAAACCGCCTCTTAAAACTTCAAGAGGAATATTGACTGCTTCATTACAAAATCCTTATACAACTGAATGTGTTAGTAGATACATTCAAAAATCTTTTAGATTTAAAAACAATATGAAAAAAGATTCACCCTTCAGGTAAATTAGCACTTCAAACCATTATAATGAAATGTAGTTATCAACATGTAAAAACAAGTCTTTCTAAATGGTGTGAGAATTTTAAAATTCCTACGAATGTGTGTAAATTAAATTATGAAATTGGAGACATAACACATGAAAATTATAAAGAAAAAGAAAATGAATGGAGACCATATTTAGTTAACGATATTCTTTCTTTAGCTTTTGGTATCTACAAATATAATAATGTTATGCGAGATTTAGTTGGTGAAGATATAACTACTAATTTGACATCCTCTGCTTTAACATTTAACGGTTGGATGAAAAGCGTACAAAATGACAATATAAATATTCATTCTCATATAGATTTATGGGCTAGAAATTATATTAGAAAATCTGTTAAAGGTGGCAGAGTTTCAGCAAATATAAGAAAATACATATCGCCATTTTGTAGCATCTTGTTACCAATATTAAAACAGTATTTACCTGGTCGCTGCGCTGGGGGGACTTTGTCCCTTGGTCGCTGCGCTGGGGGGACTTTGTCCCTTGGTCGCTACGCTGGTGGGACTTTGTCCCCGGGGAAATAATTTAATAGATATAATGAAACAGTATCGAGATTTAGGAGATAAAACTGAAATTTGTAAGAAAATTTCAAATCAACTACTTGAACAAAAAAATGAAATTCTAATGGCTTTTGATGCAACATCTTTATATCCATCAGCTATGTATGATGAAAATTCAGAATACCCTAAAGCTGAATCAGCTAGAAAATTTCGTCAAGAAGAAGAGCGGGAAGGAAATAGTATATAAATTTAATACTCAAACATTTAGACCTAAAACTGGAATATTCTCTGTTGTGTTTCAATATCCGAATGATATGTTTTTCCAACCAGTTCCTATTAAAGATAAAGTTAAAAATCAAAATAATAATTCTCATGTAAAAGTAATCAGGTTTAGAAATGGTATATGTTATGATGTATTAACTTCTGTTGACATACAAGAAATTGTTAGATGTGGGGGGAAAATCTTACATATTACTGATGGTATAATTTATGAAAAAAATTATCAAGTTTCACCATTTCGAAATTATATTGAAAAACTTTTTAATTTGAGAAAAAGATATTAAACAGAAGGAAATACTGTAGGTGATGAGTTAATTAAATTATTGATGAATTCGCTATATGGCAAAACTGTGCAAAAAGATATAACCACTAAATATCATTTATGGAATGAGAATACATTGAGAAAAAATTTCACTCAAGAAGTAAAAGATTATGAAAAATTAAATGATGAACAATATTTAGCGAAAAGTAGAAATGGAAGATGATGAATTTCTCAAAAACTAATATTGTAAAAGATTGGAAGACGTCTTTCATGCCATCACACTTAGGTTCTTTCATTCTTTCTCACTCTAGAAGAATCATGAATAACTTTATTTTAGAAATTAATGGTTTCAAAGAAAAATACATTCATTATACAGATACTGATTCAATATATATTTCCAATGAGCTCTTTAATAAATTAGATGTCTGCTGGATATGTTGGTGGGGATTTGTGTCAAGGAAAAAAATGATTATGGAAAATGGTGGAATTATTTTTGCAATGTTTATTGCTCCTAAAATAAAATACTGTATTACTGTAGATGAACAAGGGAGACTTAGTGAAAAGAAAACATTTCAAAGGATATTCACAAGATAAGTAAAAGTAGAAGATTTTCTAAAATTATATTCGGGGAAAACATTATCGACTACAGTTAATAAACCATGGAAAAGATCTTTAGAAACTGGAATTAGTATTCCTGATAAAAATAATAATACTGAAGAGAAAAAATTTTCTGGTCAAATATTCTTAAACGTCAAGCACCTGATGAAAATGAAATTATGTTACCTTATAACGGAGAAGATATTCAAGCTGAAATATTTCAAACAATCATCTGTGAGAGTAATTTAAGTGATGATGATGACACGTGGGAATAATAACGCTTTTTTTATAACATCTAAAAAATTTTTAACATCTAAAAAATTTATAACATCTAAAAACTTATTCCATCTAAAAAATTTATTACATCTATAAACTTATGACATCTAAAAACTTATTACATCTAAAAACTTATTACATCTAAAAACTTATTACATCTAAAAACTTATTACATCTAAAAATTTTATTACATATGAAAATATATTTATCGAATATTTTGGTATTTTCTATTAAGTTTTATCTTATTAAGTTTCATCATATAATGTTTTATCAAAAGATAATTTAAATTTTTTTTCACTAACTATTGATTCATCATCATCATCATCATCATAAATTGTTTCTTCATCATCATCATGAATTGTTTCTTCATCATCATAAATTACACTTTTTGGTATAGGATGCCCTTCCATGATAGGATACCATTCTCTTATTGGAATATCTAACTCTAAATTACATCTTTTATCTGATAATAATATAATAGAGAAAAATATTGGTCTTTGATCTCTTTTGGAAAATTTAATAACACCACCATAATCTGAATCACTTTTAGTTTTTGTTAAAGATGATAAAATTTTAAATTGATTAGATGTAAATCCTAATTTAAATTTTGTAGACCCGACACATAGTTGTCTAACTGTATCTTCAACTATACCATCATTATTATTTTCAATTGTAAGAAAATGAAATTTAGATAAATTTTTATAATTACTAATATTTTTATAATCTTTTTTACCATTTACACCATTTTCAGATGTTCAGAATCAGCATTATTATCATCATTATCATTATTATCATAAGATTCTTTAAGATCGGGCAAAGCCCTAGAATCTTCGGTTCGTTTTATTATGAATATGATTATGGTCATTGTTAATAGTATAAGGTGTTGACCACATATAAATTTTCTCTTGTTGAGCTAAACCATTTATATAAGATTTTAATAAATTAATATTTAAGTTGGAATATAATCTATGTACGTATCATCATCATATCTTTGCGGCATTTCTAATGTTTCTTGTTTATAAATTGTGTCTCTATAATAAACTTGACATAATAATTCTTCATTTGTTTTTTACTCTCTGATGTGAATGTTATATTGATTTTGTTCGTCAACAAATAATCTAATTTTTTCTTTCGAAAAAGATTTTAATTTTTTAACTAATTCTTTAATATTGATATAATTAATAATTTTAGTTTCTATCCAATCAGTATTACTAATTGGTAACACTGCTCTAATAAATCCATAAAACATTATTATGACCTATTATAACCATATTTTCTTTATTTAATTCCACATAAGCTACATCATTATATTTACTAACAATCTCCATAAATTTAATAAATGGATCACCTGGAAAAATACAATAATTGGTTTCTATAGAAGGTAAACCTTTAGTCTGTTCTCTAAATATTTCGGCTTGTAATTGAAATAAAATATTAACATCTATACATGGATTTGTAATAGTATTATTATTATTATTATCAAAACATTTATTTTTCAAATCCCGTTGATCTCGTCGAATAAGAAGAACAGGATGATGCGGACGAATATAATTTTTTTTAAATTTGGGGTTTCCATTTTTTTATTTTTATTAGAAAAAATTTTATTTTTATTAGAAAAAATTTTATTTTTTTATTTTTATTAGAAAAAATTTTATTTTTTTATTGTTAAAAAAATGATGTTACCAAATGTTGGTGGAGGTGCATATATCCCGAATAATCGTGAATTAGAAATAGAGATAGAAAATTATATTATGAAAACTGGAGACGTTTTATCTGGTCCATTGCATCTTTCTATTCTTCCACAACAAAATACAGAGTTAACAAATAAACAATATGTTGATACACAAATCAATGACTTAAAGGAAAAATATATAAACGATGTTTTGGTTCCACTGATGAATGAATTGAAGTTGCTTAAACTTAATGACAAATCATTAAACGAAAAATTATTAAAACTTGATAAAAAGGATAGAGAACTAGAAGCAGATATAGCAAAACTTTTTAAAAAGATTTCTGAACAATCAAAAATTTTAATATTACTTTCTATAAATTTAAAATCTGCAGTCATTAAAAATAAACATCAGATAAAAATGTTAAAAGAACAATTAGAAGATGAAATAGAAAAACTACCTGAAAGAATTAAAAAAAATTTAAAGCAGTTACAAACTACATTCCAAAAAAGTGTTGATGAATTGAGTTCTAAAAATTACTCAACAAATGAAAAAGATGAATAGAATAATAAATGAAGTAAACTCACTTAATGAAAAAGTTGATAAAATGAAAACTCTTAAAATCAATTTAGAAAATGAATTAAAGAAAAATTTACAAGAAAACTCTAAAGAAAATAAAGAACAGTTAGATGCTGTTAAAAGACAATTAGATGTTCTTAAAATTAAGTTAAATGCTCTTAAAACGTCGTTGAAGATTAATCAGCAGAAAATGCAAGTTAATAGAAGAGAAATTAAAGTACATCACACGCTGCTTGACGCAATAGATAAAGTGCAACAGGCAATTAATAAAGTTATCTCGAAGTTGTTGTCCATTCACAAACGTAAATCTTAACACGTAGATATTTTTCCCAAAAGTCAAATTTAATCCTAAAAAATGCCTATAATTTATAAACACAATCTTAAACATTTTGCATCAAATAATAAAATTGCTCATGAACCATCTATGAAACCTGTGTACCATTATGATAGTGTAGAAACTGTCGGAACACAAAAGTTCCTAGGCACCGCAGGTGCCGTTCACACGAAAGGAGCTGGGATCTTCTCTGGTATTGGTAGTATCGTTAACTTAATTAAAAATAATAAAGATTTGATTACATCTGCTGCAAAAGGAGCAGCTGCTATAGGTAGTACAGCTAGTGCAATATCAAATGCTGTTAAGTCTCAAAACGAATTAAAACAACTAGAAGCTATTCGTAAACTTAGGAATGAATCTGAAGAACTAAAAAAATTAAAAAAACTTTCAGATGAAACAAAAAATAAAATTGCTAACATAGCTGTGGATGGTGATAGTAAACATAATGAAAAAACAATTGAAGAAATAAGAGGTAATGGCGTGAGCAGCAACCTTCGGTCTAACCAGCAAAGCTTGTAGCGGAGCTGGTCTAGCAAAATTCTAAAATTATATTTAGTAAAATTCTAAAATTATATTTAGTAAAATTCTAAAATTATATTTTAGTAAAAATTTTTTTTCTGTCTGTGAGAAAAACAAAAAGTCAAATTATTTCTTATAAAAATGCCTTCGCTTATCGAAAATAAATTTAGATTAGATGATCCTCCGTTCACCAGTTACAATCAAAAAAAGAATGACTATATAAGAATTGCTATGAATCCCGGATCTTCCAGTAGAGTAAATACTGGAGGTGATTTAATTTTTGAAGTTGATAATCAGCAGAGTTATTTATATTTACCTGATTCATTTTTACACTGTGAATATTCTTTATATAGTGATGCTAATTTTACAACACCATTACCAGATACCGATAATATTACACTAGAGAATAATTTTTTTCCAAGATTATTTACACAAATGCGTTTAGATGTTGCAACTCAAAATATAGAAACAATAAGTGATTCCCCAGGTGTAATTGATACAATGCTTAGATTTGTAACAATTGGTGAAAATAATAAAAAGTATGAAATCGAAGGTTGGTTTCCTGATACTAATGATGGTATAATTGTTGATGATTTAACTCACGCTGGAACAGATGCAGCAGGAATTGCGAAAGATGTAGAAAATATTGCAAAACATTTAAATAAAACAAATAATGAAGCATATAAAGAAAGACGTGAATTTAACAAGAAAAGTAAACAGACAGTAAATTGGTCATTGTCTCCATTATTCGGATATTTAGATTATGACAAAATATCATATCAATTTAAATTTAAATTAATAATTCATCGTACGGCAAATAATGAATTAATCTTTTTTGGCAAAACTGGAAAAAAAGCATATTTAAAAATTGATAGACTTGAATGGTGGATTAAGCATATTACTCCTAGTTTAGAGGTTGAAACAGCTATTGCAAAAAGATTAAATACTAACAAACCAATTCCAGTAAATTTCTAAAGAGAACTGCTAGTTCAGTAACTTTTTCCGAACAAAGATTTAACTGGCATTTTACTAGAACTGCGAATACCCCAAGATATTTATTACTAACATTTCAAAGAAATAATTCTCCAAGTTTTGATAAGAACAATAATATCTTCCATATTAATACAATTCGAAGTTTACAAGTTTCATTAAATCAAACTCGATATCCAATTGATCCATTAAGATTCGATGATACCAATAATCAATTTATGGAAGGATATGATTCTTATAGAAATCTTTGTATAGAATTTGGAGTTGAACCACAATTAACTCCTGGAGATTGGAGACATTTATATCCAATTTTCTGTTTCGATTTAAGTGCACAATCTGAAGATATTACTAAAAATGGTTGTGATGTAACAATTAATATTGAAAAGAAAGATTCCACAACTTCATTGATGGCTTATGGTTTATTGCTAGAAGATGCAAAATATTCTATTGAAATTCTTAATGGAAAGATGGTTAGGATCGGCTAAAGCGCTAAAGCCAGAGGAGCTTCGCTCCGATAGGTTAATTAAAATTTTTTCATAACTAGAATAGATTAAAATTTTTGTTAACTTAAAATTTCTTAACTAAAAATTTTTCATAACTAGAATAGATTTAAATTTTTTGATAACTTTAAATTCTTAACTTAAAATTTTTTATTAAAAATGTCGCAAGCGAAAAGTAATATTAATAATAAAACTGTTGAATTAAAATTACGTAATATTGTTGACAAAAATACCCCTAAAACTATTACGATTAATAAAAAAAAGTATTACATAAGTAAACCAATGATAGAGAATATTCAATTACAAGAAGAAAAGAATGGTGGGATTCTTCCATTAATTCCACTAATAATAGGTGGCATAGCAGCTGCAGGAAGTGTTGCAGGTGGGACAGCTGGTATTGTCCAAGCAGTAAATAAAAATAAATCAGAGAAGGCAGCATTAGAAGAACAAAAACGTCATAACAGAGAGTTAGAGAAAGTTGCTAGGGGTGAAGGGGCATCGGTTCATGGGTCAACGGAGATGTCTTCCAGGGCTTCGCCCGAAGGAAAAGGAGTAGTAGATAATTTTATTAGTAAATTAAAATTAGTTGATGAAGGAAAACGAGTTCTTAAAAATATTCTCCACAATGTTGATGATTTAATTGAAATTAAAGAAACTAAGGATGGTTCTGGAATATATCTAAGTCCTAGTATGATTCGGTAATAACCTCAGGACCTTTGGTCCATAAGGTAAAACATTTATTTTATCTTCTTAATTTTTTTTATCTTTTAAAATGAATACTAAAAATTCCGAAAATTTAATTAAATTAAAAATTTCTAATTTTGATTTATTGAATTATCTATTAAACAAAAATAAAAACTCAAACTGTCAGCATATTGGAGGTGACAAGAACAAAGTTCCACACCACTTCGGTGGTGATATACAAAAAACATTAGAAAACTTTCCTGGATTTATTTGGAGTAAATATTCGAAAGAAAAACATCTTCCTGGTCATTCATATACTGGGCCAGGAACTCGATTAGATATAAGACTAGATGAGAATAATAATCCGAAACCAGGTGAAGAACCAATAAATAGAGTAGATGCCGCCGCTTACAGGCATGATTTAGCTTATCGAAATCATGATCTAAGTTCTCGTCATGCAGCTGATAAGAAGATGATTCAAGAATTAGATAGTATTCAAAATCCTACATTTAGAGAAAAGATTGAAAGAATGTTTGTTAAGAAAGCTTTACAAGCTAAAATATTATTCGGTCAGGGTTTAAATGAAAAATCATAATTCAGACGTTTATGCATCTGAAATTCATAAAGAATATAGAAAGCCTAAATATTTATTAAAAGTAAAAGTATTTAATAAAGATGATATTTGGAGTGCTGATCTTATTCATATGCCGAATGAAAGGGACTACAAATCTGCATTGACAGTTATAGATTTATATACACGATACGCTTGGGTAAAACCTTTAAAAAATAAAAGTGGTCTATCAGTTAAATATGCGTTTGAAGAAATCTTTAAAGAAAGTAATAGAAAGCCAAGGTAATTGTTTGTTGATAAAGGGTCGGAATTTTATAACCGAAACGTTCAGCCACTATTTGAAACTGTTTATTCAACTGAAAACGCTGGGAAGGCCGCGTACGCAGTATTCGTAGTGATAGAAAGATTCAATCGGACGTTAAAAAATAAAATTTTCAAGAAATTTACTCAGCAAGGAAATCAGAAATGGTTAAAAATATTACCAGGAATTGTGGAAGAGTACAATAATAAAGTTCATTCTGGTATTGAAGAAACTCCAAGAATGCTTCTGACGACCCTGATTTAATACGAAAGAAAATATTCGAGAATAATAATTTGAATGAGTAGTAATCCGAAATTTGCAGAAACTTAAACCGAAATTTAAAATTGGAGATAGAGTTAGAATATTTAAATATAAGAATAAATTTGAAAAAGGCTTTGTTGGTTATTGGACTAAAGAAATATTTGAAGTTTCTAAAATAAATCAAAGTTATCCGATTACTTATGAAATTAAAGATTTAGATAATGAGGATATCAGAGGTCGTTTTTATCAAAATGAATTACAGAAAACAGAGCTTTAACCTTTAGGTGGCGCTTTAGCTAGCTTCGCTTGAGTTATAGATTGTTTAACTCTAACATAATATCTAGAAATGGTACTCCTTTTTGTAATTTAAATAAAACATAAAGACATAATTGTCCACAATAAGTGGTGCCTGGTGTTTGAATTTGAAACGTATTGTATGTTCCCGTTCCAAGTAATTCTTTTACTTCATTTGTAGGTGGAAGCCCGTATGAGTCAAAATAATAATTATCTCCGTTTTTACTAAAGATACCTGCTGACCAATGTACGCCGTTTTGGTCTGAAGTGTGAAGATTCGTTATGAAATTTACAGTTATTGATGGAACTTTGTTCCGGGAACTGAAGGTTTCTGATGGCCTATTTTTTAGGAATTGTAATTCATCCCTCATCAATATGTGAAAATTCTTTATTCCTAATTCATTTGCGATTTTCTTTAGGTCGAAATTCGTTGTTGTCTGTGTTCCATATAATTTAAAAAACTCATTTATGTTGCTCATTTTATAATAAAAAAATTTCTTAAGGGACCCTAGAAGTCAGAAGGAGGGGGGGGGTATTGATTTAAAACTGGTCTCTAATGATGTCTTTCCTTACTACTTAGTCAGAAGGGGGTATTGATTTAAAACATTTTTATAATGATGACTTTCCTTACTACTTGGGGGGGGTATTGATTTAAAACTGGTCTCTAATGATGTCTTTCCTTACTACTTAGTCAGAAGGGAGGGGGTATTGATTTAAAACTGTTCCACAATGATGACTTTCCTTGCTACTTAGTCAGAAGGGAGGGGGTATTGATTTAAAACTGTTCTCTAATGATGTCTTTCTTTACTACTTAGACAGAAGGGAGGGGGTATTGATTTAAAACTGGTCTCTAATGATGTCTTTCCTTACTACTTATTCGATTTTGAAATTATTTAATTTAATCTAAATTTAAACGTTACATTGTTGCATTTTATTCTTATGAACTCTTGTTAAGAGAATATTGATTGTTTTATCTGTATTAAGACATTAGCAACATCTGTTACCAAATTTCTCAACATGAACAGCTGCTAGCAGTTTAAGCTATTCAGTATGAAGAGAATTCTTTGTGACCCGCATAACTCAACTTTTCACTTGAACAGCTGCTGCCATTATTCCACGTATTACTGCGTGCATTATTCATTCTGCGAGCGTTTCTACGAGACTGTGACTGCTTACAAATCATCTGTGACCTTTATCTATTTTGGTCAATTTCATCAGCGACTTTCAACAATTTTATTTTTTATCATAATTAATTCACTACGTTTTAACGAAAATGGCACGTTCAAGCATCGCCTTTGCCGATTTGAAAAGAAAAATTTCAGACACTATTGTGAACGAAGATCAACGGAAGAAGTGTATTGAGATGCTAACAGAATTTCAGGAGAAATATCTTAAACCAAGGGAGGAAGAAGATCATCCACGCATCAAAAACATTCAGAGAATTTTAGTGATAAATCGATTTGAAGACACATTGCAAGATAACGCCATCAATATCAGTTCAAACTATAATTTTGAAGAAGAAATTCAAAGAGACATCTTGGCATCAGAGCTAACTAATTATTTAGCACATTTAAGAAGAGAAGAAGACATTTCGGTGAACAATACTGTGAAGTTATCGTTGTTAAAAGGAAGAGCTTTGACTGCAATCCGGGGAAGTGGCCATGTTTGTAAACAATTAGGTTATTCGAGAGGCTATAGCATCTTTTTAAGAAAATTTTATAAACTATATTTACGATTTCCGTTTATTAAGAACTCGACGGAATCTATATCATTTTTCAAAAGGAACTTCGCTATTATTGACTCGTATCTTCGCCATGGGAGACACCGCCCAACCCTTGATCAAATTTTAAACTCAATCAATTGAAACGGTAAGCTACTCGCAATGGATAATAGTACTATGAGTATTACCTTATTTCTATTTACGAGAAACAAATGTATCATGTCATAACACATTTTCTAGTCAACATATTTTATTCGTTGTAAACGATGCTACTTGTCCTCATTGGTTTTATAGTACTATGAGCCTTACTTTATTTTACTCATACAGAAACAATTGTATCATGTCATAACAAATTTTCTACTCAAAATATTTTATTCGTTGTAAACGATGCTACTTGTCATCATTGGTTTTATAGTTCTATGAGCCTTACTTTATTTTACTCATACAGAAACAATTGTATCATGTCATAACACATTTTCTAGTCAACATATTTTATTCGTTGTAAACCATGCTACTTGTCCTCATTGGTTTTATAGTTCTATGAGCCTTACCTTATTTTACTAATACAGAAACAATTGTATCATGTCATAACACATTTTCTAGTCAACATATTTTATTCGTTGTAAACGATGCTACTTGTCCTCATTGGTTTTATAGTTCTATGAGCCTTACTTTATTTTACTCATACAGAAACAATTGTATCATGTCATAACACATTTTCTAGTCAACATATTTTATTCGTTGTAAACGATGCTACTTGTACATAGTACTTGTCTGTGATTGTGAATAAAATATTTCAAAGATGGAAATGTGTTTTCATTTTGTATCGAGTTTTAAAGCAGTAGCAACTACTGGAATTGTAAGAACGCCAGATGAAATGACAATTGTTAAAGCATTAGACCATCTCTTTCTTAACTTTTTATAATGCTCTATTCTTAATAATAATTGAGATTCCTTGTCTTTCATATACCTAACTCTATCTTTGTGTTTTTCTTTATTCATTTTTTCAATGTTAATCTTTTCAATGTCCATTAAAGTAGAACTACGTTCATATGATAACGAAGGATATATTCTTGAGGTTCCTTCCACTTTTGTTTCATCCACTTTTGTTTCTTCCATTTTTAAATGAATATTTTGAATAAATATTTTGAATAAATATTTTGAATACAATCTTCTGGTATATTGAGACTACGTGATATTTTGAGACAACTTAAATTTTCGTCTGCCTAAATTTTCAAAATTCTTAGACCACGTGATATTTTGACACAACTTAAATTTTCGCCCTTCGGCCACGTGAAATTTGAAATCTACCTAAATTTTTGAAATTTTGATTTTTTTGAAAATTTTGAAAAAACCCGCAAAAGTGTGACATCCGGCGCAAGCGAAGCGAAGCAAAGCGAAGCGAAGCGTCGCGCCGGATGTCACACTATCAACTACTTGTGTCACGTACTGAATAAAATAAAATAAAATAAATAGACGGACAGTGAAATTGAAGCAACCTTCTAAACCAGTAACGATTTCTCAGGGTAGTGAAAGTAAACAGTGTTTGCTGTGAAATTATCATGTTAAACCAACTTTTACTGTTTCATTCTGAATGATAGAGCAATTCGTCAAGCAAATTTTAGAAATTTAATTCTTATTATAGGTAATTATTGATGATCTTTCTACTACTATATTTGAAGCTTATTAGTAAAACATCACAAAATGGTGAAATCTACGTGGTGAAAGAAGATTCAATATTAAGAAGATAAACATACATATTCGAAGGTCGGAATAATTGAGAAACAGCAGAAGAGAACTTTCTTCGACCAAATATATTTATAAGGTAAATGAATTAAATGAAATAAATAAATTCACAATATTTCGCCTTAGGCTTCCTCTGGTGAAAAGTCAATTTACGACTGAATGTTGGACAGTTATTGCAGGTCTTCGGGAATGAATTTTGCTCTCTTCTAATCTTCGTCGAACGAAAACATTGTCAAGCCCCCTCCCGCGATGAATAATGGTCCATCTAACCAAGTCGAAAGAGGGATTGGTTACATGCGTTAGCAGATGTCTATGTACCAGTGATGATTCCGTCGTTATGTGTTCTCATCATGCGAGACACGTTTTGTGCAGCACATTAAAGAATGAGGTGAGTAGGGTTTTCAGAAACAGTTCTGATGAAGAAGTGAGTGAAAGGAGTTTGAATATCATCAGCAAACGATATAAATCAAATGGCAATCCAGATGATGCTATCAAGAAAGGAGTGCAAGCGGTCAATGGAGAAATCAGACGGGAAAAAAGGAGGCATCATGGTAACAGCGAGCTCTTCTTTTCGCTTCCTTTTGCAAGCGAAAACTGTGTCAAAGAGGTTAAACGCGCTCTCAGAAGAACTGGTCTTGATCAATTTATTTCAGTGTCTTTTACTTCACGGAATTTGACCTCTCTTCTGAGACCAATCGGTACACGTCAATGCGTCTACAACGGCTGTCAAATCTGTCCGATATCTATGAAAGGTGAGATCTGCATGACTAAGTTCTGCGTCTACGAAATCGTGTGTGGTGTGTGCTTGCAATCATACATTGGAGAGACTTCACGAAAAATGAGAACTAGATTGAAAGAACACATAACGACGGAATCATCACTGGTACATAGACATCTGCTAACACATGTAACCAATCCCTCTTTCGACTTGGTTAGATGGACCATTATTCATCGCGGGAGGGAGCTTGACAATGTTTTCGTTCGACGAAGATTAGAAGAGAGGAAATTCATTCCCGAAGACCTGCAATAAATGTCCAACATTCAGTCGTAAATTGACTTTTCACCAGAGGAAGCCTAAGGCGAAATATTGTGAATTTATTTATTTCATTTAATTCATTTACCTGATAAATATATTTGGTCGAAGAAAGTTCTCTTCTGCTGTTTCTCAAACATACATATGATGTGATCATGTATTGGCATGGAAACATAGTTTGCTGATAAACGGCATCCAGTAATATTTCGAGTTGGCAGACATCAGGGTAAACATTCCTCTGAAACATTACCCAGTGCTACAGGAATGCTGTGTCAGTATTATCTCGTAATGATTTCAATCGATAAAGATGAGATACATGTTTTACCAAGCAAATTTCGTGCTGAATTGCAGGTTTTGCATAAAACCGATGAGATGATGAGTTTGTTGGTCTGTACTGCTCTTATGACTAGGACGATTGTTGTAATGTGCAAACTAAGGTTTTTGAACCTAAGCTGATATGTGATTTTTCTGATAATATGCTTGGTTGTCTGACGACTGGTAAGAATGCTGCTCTGAACAAAGCACTCACCACGCTTAGCGCATCTTGTTGTGGTTATCCTTCTCTACTCTACATAAAGAATAATGAAATATGATTTTCTTGGACGACACAACGGACGAGTAGATATGTACGATGAGAGGATTGTGTATATAAAGTGATAAAAAAGTGGCGTGAAAAATGGCACATTCAGATGTTCATCGGAACTTTTGCAATGTCACAAAGAAAGAATTAGAACTGATGGGGAAAAAAAAAAAATTGGATAAATTAAATAAAAAAAATAATAAAAATGATTCGAGTGTTGAATTCGAGGATGCCCACTTCTGTTTTTGACTTACCACTAGATTCTGAAGGGTCTACAAGTGTACGGATTGCTTGTATATACTCGGTTATGCATTTTGAAAAAGATTATAGATAAAAGGCGAACAATTACTCACAATGAGTTGGGTCCTGCCGTTTGCCCTAATTGTATTTCTAAGTTTCAATTAGGTTTATGTGTTTACCTGTGATAATGAGAGACAATAATCGCCGCTTATAAGTTTTTCTTGTCTCTAAACATTAGGTTGTTATAATCCGATTTGAAATTAACTGTCTTTGATGTGTATTCAAGGTCTAAAGAAGCCTAAGTTGCGGATTTTTCTATGGAATTCAGCAATTAGCCCATCGAAAGTTAGCAGGAAAGACAGGACATACGTGACGATAATTTATCGTTGTTTTTATGCCACGTCACCTCATACAATAACTCTTGACTGTCACGCCCTCAGGTTCATGCTATGGAAACCGCTTTTCTCCATTTGTAACACACCCAAACCCCAGAGATCAAAGTTGCTTTACTGTGATGTAAAAATTTTACCACCATTTGGTAAAGGAATCGATATCTGTAACTTTTATGCTATTTCAAAATATATGATATTATCTAATATCTGATTTTTTTATATCGCGAGAATCTTTTGGCGGGCTATATGCAAAATATCGCATCGATAAATAATAGTCTGCCACGCGAAAATTGTCCTAATTCAGGACCGGACGGTTGTTCACAGATTTTTTATTTTGTTGATGGCGATATATTTTGAACATGGATTTTTAGGTTGAATACCAAATGATTAATTTTTTGGTGTATTTTCAAATATTTATAAAATACTTTCCTTTTTTTAGGTCATATGAGAGCGCTATGTAGTTTCGTTATCGCGTCAATGTATTTGTCAATTCATTCAAAATTAATTCAATGTTTGATCACAAAATCGATTCTCAGACCGACGGCAGTTTTGCAGAGGTTTGATTTGTTTCATGTCACCTTTTTTGAAGAATTCTAATTCAAGCGTAATAAAAGCAATAACTGAGGAGTGTAATTGTGCTCACAACGCGTCGTCCGTAGACCGGTAATTCATCATATTATGTCCTTCATTTAATAATAACAGATCTCATAATATCGGGTCGATACTGCATTACACACTTATGAGATTTTGTTACTTTCTCTATTAATGCAAAACTTTTACAAAATATCTATTCAAACACGGTCCCGCCATGAACCATTGGACTATGTGAGTAGGCAACATTATATCAGGTCGAAACGTTTTTCATCATTCAAATTTTATTTATATATAACTATATATATAATATATATAAGAAAATATTATCTGCCCACTTAATTATTTTGTGTGAGAAAATCAAAAAATCTGAGTTCGCATGTGGCCGTTTCTGTTGTCACAATGGTTGGACATAAAATTTTAGAAACCATATTTGTCTGAAAGATGCTCATCAAATTGCTATGTTTATGAAAGCTGGGTGTAGTGTCATTTCCATTATTGTTAGATTTGTGAACTTTAATTTGATTTTGTCTAATTTCATTATTCTATTTACAGAGTGTATTATTGTGCTTTTATGGTGACATTCATGTCACACATGTCACACACAGCTTCATGTCTGAACTTTGCCTTCACACTTGAGTTTCCAGCAGTCAAATAGTAATTTGTGTTAAAACCGTCAATTTTGTGAATTTTTAATTATTTTGTATATAAGGCTAACGGTGTTCTTTTAGCTTTCCGCTGACGAAGGAGAATAAACTTGCTCTGAAACGCGTACGGAACTCAGATTTTTTGATTTTCACAAAAAATATATATATATAATATAATATTGTAAAATAGAATTCATAAAATGAATTTCCCGAGCAAATTAGTGATACAAAGTAACTGCATGTCATGTATGACTTAACACATGGAACGGATGCGACAATGAAATGGTCTTCAATGATCGAAGTCTACAGTACTCACTGTTTGAATTCGCATTGGCGTTAACTGAATTTAAGTGCGACAAAAATGCACTTACGAGGAAGTCAGCTACATAACTCAATAACGAATGAGAAGGCTGTTCGTAACCTGTTTTTAAAACGATACCATTTTATGAAATACGTTATCATATGCAGAATTTGGTCGATTCGAAGGGGTTGCGAATGAGGATAAGTTGCTGATGGGACCTTGTAAAACTTTGGGGCTCCGAAGGCCCAGTGTTGTGGAAGCCTGAAGGATATAATCTAATTTGGCACGTGAAGAATTGTCAAAATCACTTTTCACAAATTACTTGGCCAATCATTATTGGTCAATCCTGGTTATTTTATACGTGATTCTTTATTGCAGAAAACACATAGTCTGGTGTAAACTCCTTCCACAGAATGATGTCAGGTTAAAACTATGAACAGACCTCGATGCGGTTTCGAGTTTCATTCTGTCAAAGTACAAAGGTAAGTAAAAACAATTAGGTCCTAGATAAGAAGACAGTGTATGTGGTCTCTACATGTATTGTAGCACTGTGCTATAGATGATGTAGGCTATATAGGTTATAGGCATTTTATTAGTGTTACTACCCGGGACGAACACACCAGATGCTTTTGTTAAATATTTGGCAAATACTTGACAACATTTTACTAAACTTCTACTAAAATTTTATCAAATATTTATCTAACATAGCTGATGATTTTCCAATTTTTAGCAAATAGCAAATTATTTGGTAAAATTCTAATAAAATGTCTCAAATTTCTCTCTGATATTATCTTACACAACTCTTACGTGAGATTCCCAACAAAAAACATTCTAAAACTGTTCAGAAAATGTCGTGAATTTGCTATAAAAACATTCCAAAATAATGTGTATTATGTTCAAATGGACAATACATGAGAATATTATGAAAATGTTATCTTGAAAACATTTTTAGAATGTTTTCTAGACATGCCCCCAATAGATTTGTGCCACAGCATATATCGTAGTATGAACTGTTAGTTTTTATCCAATTTATGTAAAATGTGAGCATCCTGCGAATCCATTTAATGAGTCAAGATGAAACTAAGTCTAACGATGTGTAAATATATTGCATTATAATTATAACATGTATAATTTACACATCATAAAACTTGATGTGGGTTTGATCTTGACGCATAAAGTGGGTTCGCAGACCGGCTCACATTCTATTGATAAAACTAGAGTTAACCTAACGCCGTAGCAAAACATTGATGAAATTTACGTATGATATAATTGAATATATGTTGATCGAAGTCATCCTGCTGCGAAATGCTCCAAGGATTAACAGCAGAAAAACTCAATGCTGCTATACGCCAAAACATTCGGAAGGGCAGTGACAAGAATAGCCCTACCATATTTATACATTATAAATGTTGATCGAAGTCATCCTGCTACGAAATGCTCCAAGGATTAACAGCAGAAAAGACTCCGAATGCTGCTAAAGCAAAACATTACGGAAGGGCAGTGACAAGAATAGCCCTACATTATTTTACATTATAAACTGTTGATCGGAAAGTCATCTGCCTTACGAAATGCACTACCAAGGATTAACAGCAGAAAAACTCACTGCTGCTAAAACCAAAACATTCGGAGGCAGTGGCAAAGAATCACACATAATTTAAAGACTCACCTCATCAGCAGATGTCAGGCCTACAGAACTGTCGTAATTGTTCCTCTACCATCAATTGTACTGGTTTGGTCAGTTTCAATCAGTTCCCATTTATGATATCTCTTTGATAGACACATGATATTGACGGTCTGAAATGCACAATTAGAGTTTTTGCTGCAAAAAGTATTGAATGTGTTTGACGCACATAAGAGAAGGAATAGGGCATACAGAATAATACATAATTGAAAAATAGTAAGATGACACAGGTTTTGATTGAAGCTTCTATTTAAGAATCAATCAGGTGATATTTTTAACTATCTTAGTTATACTTTTATCATCCCAATAATTTACAACAGCACGAATTAATCCGTAAACACCTATTTTCGCACAGTGGACAACCATATGCCGGTTGGGTTAAGCAGAAAATCCAGATTTGATATTTGATTGACAAATGATTTCCCCATTAACTGAAATACAGTACAATATACGTACCCTCAAATGTCTTGCACAAATCCAAATTATACGGATGAAGCATTTGACCTATGAAACCACAAACAATTCCGTATTTAAAAAAATATGCCAACCTTGCATGTAGGCCTGACAAACGTCACGGTTTTTAGATGTGCACACAAGCTACATTATCGACAGTATCAATCAGCGAATTAAAAGAAGATTCAATCCATTTCCATACGACCAGCTGGTACATTGATAATAGTGTGGTCCCAAAGAAGCCCTGTGTGATCCTGATTTTAGCACGACCACTTCACTTCAGGTCATGTATCTTAGACAGTTCAATACCACATTGGTGGACTACTTTTTTAGTTATCCCTTTCTCTCTCTAAGAAAGATTTTAAGTAGATTCAATGACGCTTTGAGACGACTGCTGTGCACATTGCTAAGCTCGGTTGCGCGCTGTCATGGTGAGAATTGTCCATAGAATATGGTTTCTCTCTCTATACTCGATGCTGATGAATTTTCAGAGAGTTATCTTTCTTATGATTTGATACGATTTGATGAGGGACCACACATTATCATCATCGTACCGACAGCTCCCAAATGAAACACCCACTGAAAGACAGCCGCAGCTGCGGATTCTATTAGAGATATCCGGAGAACGCTTGCAATTTTTTTTATGGAGTGAAATTAATGTATATTTACCACCTCTATTTTTTGGGAAATATGCCTCATCATCAAGCATCGAAGTCTTCCATCTCCTATCATGATGAATCACACGATTAATTCTTTAACTGAATGTACATATTTATTTGGTAATTGAAGGACATTATAATTTGAATGGTTGGCTTAGAATGTTTTTTCAAGTCATCTGTTTTTACACCTGATTTACAAATACATTTGCTACTCACATGTTCTGAATAATAGTGACGCACACCATATACACTCCATCTGGACAATCGACGCTAATGATCTTAACAAAGGATGGCAACATGCATATTATCTTCAATGAATAGAGAAAACAGCGCCATCAGTCTTCACTTCGACGAGCGGAATCACACCCACACACTACATGAGGAATCCGTGAAACTGACTGGTAGACGTAGAGCGCGGCGAAGAAGTGCTTTGCAATGTTCGAAGTCGGGAGGCTCGCCATCTTGAAGGACATGATAATCCCCTCTCAGAATAGGTCAGAAATATATATTAGATTATTGCAGATGTTGGGATGCATTAGAATAAAGTAATGCCTTAGAAATAATCATGAAAACATTATTACTCGTGTTTAACTTCGCTCGTGACACACTCGTGGAAACATCGGGAAATGATAGCAACTCTCTGAGCGCCTATATTACAGACTTCTAAATATAGCACCCAATATAGGATTCTCGTCTCGGGAATTCCTATCGTTTCCTGAGAACGATTAGAGCAAGTTCAAAGCGATTACTACAGTTCGATAGGATCTCAGATGTCGGTGAAATTTCACACGACTTAAACTGTTTCTTCGATTTAAGGCTCATATCATGACGTATCGAGTATGTTGTTCATCAAAGATAATACACAAGATTCATACAAGGCAATATGGAAGTAAAACATACAATTTCGAACACAAGATCTGATTGCTACATTCGTGCTGAAACTTATTTTCAAGCTCATTTGACCAAGCATCGAATCACAGGTCTTCAATGAGAGATATTAGTGAATCAATGCCTTTTGTGACAATTTCTCATCGATTCTTGTCAATCAAAAGTTTAATGCTCCTGACAACACACTGCTTTTTGGATGGCATATCAGATCTTATCTGAAAACATGTATTTAGTTAATGTTTTGTTCTGATATTTAGGATAATTTGACTAATATTTCATAAATATTTAACAAAATTAAAAAGTTTTTTATAATTTTATTATTTTGCTTAGAAACTGGTAGGCCTCTAACAAAATTAGCAAACACATTAGGAATTTATCAAATTTTCTATTTTTCACAAAATTAGCAAACAGCTAGCAAGTTTCTAACAAAATTATTCGGTTTGCTCGTCCCGGGTATGAAGGGAGAAACGACCCTTTGGTGAATTTGACTTTCTTTTCATAGACTTTATCAGGATGAGACTAGACAACACTGACTGACGACTTTCTTTTATCTCGCGTCAGCCACTCTGTCAAGAATTTCTGGTTTGTGCAATTCCTAAAGGCATCTTGAAAATCTTCCGGATAAATCCAGACATCAACTGATGCTCACAAACAATGGATCATACTTACTTCAAGTCCCCTCACACATATCTTATTGGTCTCGCTTACCAATAATAGAGTCTGATCTTCCCTAGGTTGACGACAGCAGTCAACTTGTATATGATTTGCACTAACAAAAATAACGTCACTGACATTGTTATTTGTTTTTGATATTAGAAATAAGCATTATCCACAGTACTTATCATTATTACATTGATTTTATAATGCCAAACGCATGTATTCATATGCGAGGCTTTACTGTCCTGGTCATGAGCGTTCAGGTAGAGGGGACGAAACGTGACCCGTGCCGAAAAGGGTACCTATCAATTTAACTTTTCTTCAAGCAGCTAAGTTTACTGTATGTATAGCATAACCATTCGCACGAGTCTCATGTTGTAATATGAGATCTCAAATGATGCACTTGCTTGTTGGATTGTTATGATCTCACATATTTTGCATTTGAATGAAAGACAAGCGTTCACATAGTAGGTATTGATTTCTCGCCAAAAATCTACTTGATGCATTGTTATATTACTACAAGGTAAAAATAATCAGCCAACCATGCATATGGCAGGTACACATTTCATTATTGTATTCTCCGAAAGACAAATCATCGGCAGGTAAATACCAAAATCACGACGATAGATTGGTTTATCGAAATAGAATTCTTACGTCAACTTTGAAGGTTTAAGGAATGAGGAAGGATTCCCAATAACTTATTCAAACTTTGAGGGACTGCGGTGGCCGTTGCAGGGCGCGGAGGAGGATGGGGACTGAATTGCGCATCCATTGGGATCATTAACATTAGCTTGTGATGTTGGTTACGTTATTTGAGTGAATATCTTGGCCGCTATGACTACTCGTATGCTTGTTCTGTTTGGTGGTTGGTTGGTTATCCGATGAAATTGAATTCATTTTTAGTGAAAATGGATTGTTCTATTGAGCGGTTTTTTTGCTAAGGACTGGTCTCTACGTGGCATTGCGCTATCGCTTAGGTTGTGGTTAAGTATTGCGTGAAGTTTGGTTCTACTATCTTCTGTATTTTCAAAGTTATGGATATGCTTGTACTTTAACAAGTTTGTATTCTGGCATATCGTGTTGTTTGTAACCAGCCGGCTTCACTATATCAATTCATAAAAAGTCACGGAAACGCTTTCAGATATACTCATTATTTACATTTATACAAGTGATTGAATATTGAAAATCCTGAAAGACCCTGCAAAGAAGGACAACCGTTATGAGATCACTAAATTTCCCAAGAAGCCTAGAAGACGAAGCAAGACAAAGCATGGTGAAGAAAGAAGAGCAGCGAGTCAAGACACATTCTGATGCATAACTCTTGAATGATTGAGTCTCTGATGGCTTATAAAAATTAGGCGTGGTGCCGGACATGGAAGAAAATTGCATCAGCTAGGCTGTTGTAATGGTTGTGAGACCGAAACTGCAGCGGCTCAGCCGATGAAATATCCACTAAAAAAATCAATAGACAAAATGTATAACTTTTGCATTTTACAACGACTTCTAAATTGACACAGCCAAAAGTTTGAATAAAGTTGGAATTATATCGATTATGGTAAATTTGCAAGGTCATCTGGCTTTCACTTACCTAAACATTTCCCTTAAAATGAAATGCAGTTTATGATAATTGCTACTGGCCGCATTCATCCTTTGCCCTTAATGAAGAATAACGAAATGTTGGGTATAACAAAGAAATATTTTTGATTCCTGAGAAAGCCAGTGGCAACTCACCAGGAAACCTAACTAAACCAGGAATGGCCTCAATGCAGCAGAATATAGGCAGCAATTGTTTTGACATTATTTTTTGGACCTCGGCTTGGAATTTATTAAAGATTATTTGTCATCACCAAGGTGAGAGCTATTAAAATGAGTTCAGACAATATTGATTCACTTCAAGCAAACAAAATTTAGCCAAAAAAATCGTTGTGCAGTGCCAACAATAAGATGTGAGCATGACGTGAGGGCTGCTTTCCTCCACGGAATTGTGTTTTGCTTCACCTCTCAAATCTCTTAAAATTTCTCAATTGTTCATTATGCAACGTTTCACAGATATATCCTGTCTCGTAAACGTATGAACTTAACAGACCGAACTACACCCAACAGTGATCACCTCGAGTCATCCTCGAGTTCATTAAGTAAATTCGAAACTTTATGCACAGTGGGGGATTCAATAAATGATGAGCTGCTATTCTACATATAACATAATATACTCACTCCATTGTATGATCTGATAAAATATTCAAAAGCTTCAAAAATCATGGAGTAGGGATATACTGGTCTGTATCTCTTCAATAATGTAAGTGATTCTCGTGCATGCTTTATATGATATATACCGTTCGCTGTCGGATTGGATCAGCTGTTTAATTGCATAGCATAATCTACATCTACGCTAAGGCACATTTAAATACTCTGAGCCCTAAACAATGCACGTAGATAGTATTAAAAATGTTTAGATGCATACACACATTCGTATTTGAGCAATGTAACCAATGAATGAAAGTTTGTGAGCAAAAGACAAGTCAATGGGAATAAAGCCATTAAATATATTTTTTATATAATCTAAAAGTATTCCCATACACACAGTTGCATTTCTGCAGAGAAGAATCTCTAAAGATGACTGCATAAATTGCAAAGTTGATGACAATATTAAAAAAAGAAGTGATTGTAAAATGAATGGGCATTGGTTCATTATCTTTCTTGAGAGGTTTAACTAGGAAGGGGCATAAGAGGTTGATATTGCTTTTACTTGCTTAAAATTAACGATTTCGAGTAAAAATTGCCATCTTTTACTCTTGAGTTCACACTCAAAATTCACAATGTGAGATTGAAGTTGTCTATTAACTAAAATTCTGCCGGCTGAATATTAAACCGATTTAATTTTCTGCCGCTAATAGTTTTTGATCAACATTATAATACCGAAACCGACTGAAAATTCTGCCGGTGGAATAAATTGCTATTCTGCCGGTTGAATAATTCAGTTGGTTTCGGTTTTATACTGTCGTTCAAAAACTATTTACCGGCAGAAGATTGAATCGGATTAATATTCAGCCGGAAGAATTTTAGTTAATGAACAGCCCCAATATTATACAACATTTTGAAACAGCATATCAAACTGTTTTAATAATTTCGAAAAATATTTAATTGGTTTAATCAAAACCAATGAATATAAAACGTTAAATTCGATATTATTGTACACTGAATTTCATGAATTACTTGTTTATGATGCTTTTGATAAGCATGGTTGTGTAGGGAAGAAGAGTGATTCGTCAATTATTAAAAATTTTGCTTACATGTGCCTCCTTTGCATCGATTGTTCAGCAATTGTTATTATCTGGACTCCTGCTTACTACTTGACAAACTTCAACCATAAATGACTGTATAAAAATTTATGCTCATGCCAGGAGACAAAGTATTTGTCTAGGCTTGCACGCTCGTCAGCAAGATTGTCAATATTTGATTATCTCAATTATGTCATTTGTTGACTTCATTAGACCATGTTCTTCACTATAAAACCCGCACTGCAATGAAATAAAAATCACGAAACCAATGCTTAAGCTTCGCGTAGTGCTCAACTTTCTTTGAAACATAGAGAAGTCGATTAATGATTATCTTCTTGATCAACTTCTCCTCAATGTCTTAGTGATTGATGTCAAGTTTCTTAACAAAAATGTAGGAAGAAGGCTTGCAGCTGTCACTTTCGAAACGCGATTTGATTCGTGACGGTTCGCCTGTGTGGGTTATGAGTGTTAAGGACTGCAGATCTGCTCTGTTTTTTGCACATAAGGAAGACAACCAGCCGTTTCCCTTTTAGTCAAGATTCCTTGTACCTTTCTTGTTAGAATTTATGGGCAGCCACCATGTTACATGCTGAAAATATTGTCATAATAAACTAATTAACTATAAAAATGTTGGGCACTGATATTCTAATTATACATTGTGTTTAATGCAGTAGTGTAGCATAGACTGTTTACAATGGTTCATCCAAACTCCAAAGATTTTGCATCTTTTGATAGTACTGCGTCGTGTCTGATGGAATTTTAATTCTGTGAGGAATTATTATGTGTGGAACCCTTTCGCTGCTGTGATAATTTTAATGATCGCACTTACCGAAGTTCACTGAACCCGAGTTTGCTTGTACACATATATATATATATATATATATATATATATATATATATATATATATATATATATATATATATATATATATATATATATAACTGATAATATAAGCGACAATATAACTGATCGCGTTGCCGAGGAAATATCATCAGAAACTGAGTCTGAGTGAACTCTTCTAGACGGGAGGATAATTAATTTCACTGGGACGTTGCATAAAAAAATCTTGACGTTGTTTAATAAAAATCTTGATGAAAACAACATCACTAGGGCATATATACTATCAAATCACTGAACATAATCGTGTCAAAATCCTGAGCAACATGATCCTGCCTAAATTGAGAAAATGAGTTAATTAGATGCCTGTGAAAGGATAATGCGGAATCAGAGGAGTTGTCTAAAATGTTATGGTATCGGATGACACAGAAGAAGGGACATTGAAGTTTGCCCAATAGTGCAGCAAATACTCCTCTTAATAATAATAAACTTCTCCAATCACCAGATAATCGAAATCTGCATCTTCACCATCAGCTTTCTAGTACTGTTGTAAAACAGCATCAATCACCTGCTCGGCATTGGGTTGCTTACTCGCGATTTGAAGCTTCTCCTGCACGACGTGACTCAAGGACAAGGGGATAAATTTGAGCAAATTATCTAGGTCACACTAATTTGTAATCAAGTTTTAACGCATGCACCTTCACTGCCTTCTTATTCTTCTATATATTTATGCATATTAAGTTCTCCCAAAAGTCACTTTGAAGGTTTTCTTTGAATATGAAACAAAATTATATATTAACACATATAGACTATGAATGTATTCGAGAATATTTCTACGATTTCTATATATTCTCAAAAATCATGAGATATATTTTCAATGTAGTAGGTCACATTTATCATGTGATTGTGATTATCCTGCGGATTTAGGCTACACTAATTATAAGCATTGTAGAACCATTAAAAGTGTGGAATTAAGTCATTTCATGTTAGTGACGAGTTGAAGAAAAACGTATAGTTGAAAAGAAAACTACACCTGTCAGTGATAGTTGCCTGTCCTACTGATGCGAGTTGACTGGGGTTAGGTTTGTTATGGAAAGGTTTTGAATCCAGTGTCAGCGATATTTTCCCGTCCGGTCGATGCGAGTTAACTATGGCTCAGTTTCCTGCTGTAGTCCATTGTCACCGTCACCAATCACCTGTTGATGGCGCTCTATGCGAAATAACTCAGGTTCAGCCGTTTGAGGGTAAGAGATTGATGATGAGCAACATCGGTTGGTTGCACTTCCTTTGCATAGGCCTAATTGATCACAGATCTTTCAATCGGATACATACATATTTCTCATGAGTTCAATTAGCAGTAAGTGCATATCCGCTCATGAATTTGGCATTCATGCCTAGATTTTAAAAGCATGAATGAATCGTACAGCCAACGTTGCAAGGATCATTGATGCTTCAAAAGGTAAGCATGATTACCATTGTAGTGAATGTGTTCTTTGATCCATGCACATGTAGCAGTCCGAAAGTCTCTAGCTGCATGCACAGAGAGCACAGTCTTTCATTCAGAAGACGATTGTTGCCGGCTCTGGGACGGCATCAATGAAATAATACCGCATAGCATTCACTGCAAAATCCTTAATCCTCTAATTGGCTACAAAATTTGTTGCATTAAAGAATGAGTTTGTCTCATAATGGAACTTTATTAGGTGTTTAAAAATGGACAGTAATTAGACCTACATTTCCATGGCCGATCCTGGTGATAAAAGCAGAATTCTTTAGTATTTCAACTTGGTATAAATTGACTAAAACCCATGCAATCTCAAATTGTGCCCAATATTTTGTAAACCCTGAAGTGTCCGTAAACATTCCTCCTCCTTTAGTTAAAGAAGTTGAAATGGCACTTAAATCTGTTGAGCAAGAAAAATCACTTGTGATTGACAACAAATTTTACCAATCTCCACAATTTTCGCCTACTACGAACTATTTTTAAATCTGGGAAAGCGACTCTTGTCCCAAACGACAAATAGAATTCTCAACAAGATACCGGTACTATTGAACATTTTGCAATCTTGATCAAGCTATTTCACGATGCCGAGGATGTTATCGACTAAAATCAAGTCGACTTTGAGAAAGGACACAGTGCCACTGACCATGTATTTACCATCAATTAGACTAATGAAAAGTATATCGAAATGAAATTCCATGTTTTCATCAATTTTGAGAAAGCAGATGATTGTGTCAACCACAGACTCTTACGGCTAATATGAAAGAATTGGAAGACCCGCAAAGTATGCTAATCTCATAAAGTAGAGGAGAGCGGCAAGGATGCTTGAGTCCAATACTTCAAAGCTGTTCCTTCAACAAGAATCAAAATCCAAAGAAAACGATTAACTATGTAGCCTATGCAGATGATGATCTTATGATCGGAAATCGAGACAATTGTAGCCCCCTAAACTACATACGCATAGACTATGGACAAAAGCAGCCGATTATGGACTGGACATGGACTCGTGCAAGAAGGTTTATCTGATTCTTAAACAGCACCTGAGCTCTCTTCACATGTCAATGTTGACTTTTGGTATGTCGAGTCTAAGCAACAATCAAAAACGATCCGGGATAATTGTCCTGAAATGCTCCATTTTTCAGCGATTTACCTCGATGACGTTTCTCCACGTGGTGTGAGGATCATGTGTCCTGGAGCGATTCTGCATGCTAGGTGGATGGCCGAAGTCATCTGTTCGATCGAAATATTACTATTTCGCAGTCAGTTTTCATTGACCGAAAGGGGGAAAGCGCTATCTGGACCTTCTACCTTTTTGTGACCTTAATCTATGCAGGTAATTGTTTTCGTGCCCATCAAGTGGTAGAAGTCCCTTTGAGCGACCTTACATTGTTCAATGGACTTCCTTTGTACGATAGCGTGAATCGTGAAATTGCGAAGATAGCCTTGAATGCAATCGGTCGTCATACGTGGACAGGACGATATTGTTGATAGCAAGAGCACTTCACAGCAGTGAGTCACCTTAAGAAGATCGATTTCCTAAACTCCCAAAACCACCATCATTAACGCAGTCCCCACCCACAGTTGGCTATGTGCATATAGACCTAAAACTTCACTATGACTAGCGCACAGAACACATTGTTGACCTCCTTACATTCACTCTATCATAACTCTGTCGCTCTTTCGTAAATTAGTTTCTCGACAGTTTGAGTCTCGAAATCTCTAGATTGAAAAACAGCTTGAGATTACATTTGGGTATGGGTATGTCAACATCAGATGTCAGATTGCCTTCTACAATATTCTTGAAATTGCAAAGTAAACTTACACTACGCGCTGTGTAATGCGCACTTTACACTTCAACTTAACTTCAATAGTGAAAGTCACAAATTGTCACATAGCCTATCGATCAGCAGGAATAAGGTACATGGGATAAGATTAAGGAGTCTTTTTGACGCGGTTTCAATAACCTCGGTAGCTTAGCCCATCGTCTGCGTCATTGCTCAGACTACAACCAAGGTATTCATAGTGACATGCTGTCTTCACAGCTTTGTTTACAATAGTGACGACCCGACGGGAAGTATCTGCTGGTGACATGCAATAAGCATGACTTTTAGTCTTCGATATTTTCGTATATAAACCGAGCATCCCGCCTTGTCTTATAACTTGCATAGTAAGATATTCATGCTAGCTATCGATGTAATCAAGCTTGATTTCTTTTAAGGTATTATCAAAGTTTTCATAGATAGTGTTCAGGTTTTCTGTCGCGTACCTCTGTTCGCTTGTCGATAGTCCGAGGTCTTCTCTCGTAATCATGATGGTTGTTGTGAAGTCATAGCGTAAAGTTGGCCATTTACTTCATTGTTGGACGTCTACTGCGGAGCTGAAACTGCAACGCAGATGGCTTCAGGTCATAGATTTCCTCATCTTAGCTTCTCACCTTTCAAGGCAGCAAAGAGGTTCGCGATCACTCGCCCTCTCTTGACCTTGCAGTCGTCGCAGCTCTTAAAACTATCCTTCGGTGTGCTACTATTCCGACTTTCTTGACAGTGGCATTATAATGACAGGAAGGATGACCTTGTCTGACAGCGGGATGTTTTCTGGTGCCATCGGGCCTAAACCTGGGGTAAGGTACTACTTCTCATCCTGTCATTGGGATTCGACTTAAAGTCATACCCAAGAGGTGATGCAATTTTCATCTTATCTAGGAGGATATGCACACTACCATTTCCATAAACTGCAAATCGTCAGGGCCGATGCATTTTCTTCTTAAGTGAGGGATTGGACAAGCGTTTTCTTGTTGGACGTACACCGTGCAGTTGGTAAGCCTCAGATTCAGTGTGGCCATTTGTCCCTATTGCTTCAACTTATTTATTTCAGAGATTGAATGCCACTATAATGCTCATGAAAGTTCAACTACTTTTGAAACTACCTTGTTGCAATGTTGAAAAGCGTTAACTGTTTATATTTGTTGCGGATATTGTGTAAGGTTATGTTTAACTGAAGCTATTAGTGACAATGTATAATTTTTCCTTTAATCCTTCGCCCATCTGAAGTGAGTGCATTCGTTTCATCATGTTACTGCTTGTGATGCTAATTTTAATCGAAGATTATCGTAGAGTTTAAACAATACATCCACCTTTCAACATCAGAATATAAGAGTAGTATCCACTTTTCGGGATGATGCACTTTACACGAGTCCTCGGAGTTGCTGCATTTATGTCCGATAGAAGTGGATGTTGGTATTCAAACTCAATGAAGGTGAAATACATGGTGATGTCCATCAGCAGTGATTCTTAAAAATTAAATCTGTTTTCTAGACATCTAGGAAGTCTGGGAATGGCATGAATTCCAAAGAGATTTGACATAGGCCTAGAGTGCTTCTTCCGGAGAATAAAGCAGTTTTAGCTTAATGCAATTTCAGTGTAATTCAGCGTACAACAATGTTGTAACATGAACTAGGATGTCGGTCGTCATAGAAAACAAATCCGAGAGCGTGGAACGCCCCTGTTCATTACTGTCCATTACGGACTGACGTGGTCCATGTTGCTACTGCTCCCAAGCACATTTACCATCACATTTCCATATGACTTGGGGGGTCCGGGGCCGGTGCCGGGGTCGCCGGGTCGGTCAGCTGTCACGGGTACGGGTCGGGGGCGCGGTTCGGGGGCGGGCGACTCGTTGTCGGGGTGGTTCAGCGCGGCGGCAAGGCGTGCGTGCGCGTCCGTCCGGTGCCGGCGGGCCGTGCGTCGGTCGCGGCGGCGGGGGTCGGGGGTCGACGGTCGGTGGGTGATCGGGGGGCTGTGTCGCGGATGGGTCGGTAAACAGTCGGGTCGCGGCGCGCGGGGGTTCGGGCTGTGGGACGTACGGGGGCGCCGGCCGCGGTCCGGTCGGTGCGTTCGTCGGACTGTCGTCGGGGCCCCGGGGACCGGACCTGGTGCGGGTCGGGGGCGGTGTCGGGCGGGGGGTCGCGGGGCGGGAACGTCGGGTCGGGGGTCGCGGGGGGGCGGGGGGTTCAGCCCGGGTTCGGGACTCGTCGGCCGTGGGCGGGTCGGCGGCGGGAGCGGCCGGGCGGCGGTCGGCGGTCGCCGCCGGGGGGGCCGGGTCGGGTCCGGAGACGGGGTCTGGTCCGTCGAGCGGGGGCGGGGCTGTCGCGTTGTCGGGAGTCGGGTCCTGGGGGCCCCGGACGGAAGGACTGTCGGCAGTCGGTTCGGTGTCGCGCCGCGTGTCGGTCGGTCGGGTCGGGCGCGCGTCGGGCGGACCCTGTCGTCGGGACGGGGAGGCGTCGGCGGCTGTCCGGGTTCGTCGGTCGTCGGTCGGCGGTCCGGCGGCGGCGGAATCTGGACCTGTCGGCTGTCGGAGGGGGGTCGCAGTGTCCGGGGGTTACGGCGGTCGGGCGATGTCGGCGGGGGGTCGGCGCGGGTCGCGGGGGCGGGCGGGTACTGTCGTGCGCGGGGGCTACTACGGCGGGTCCCGATGGTCGTGTCAGCCGGTGCGCGGGCGGTCCAGCGTCCCGGGGGTCGGGGGACGGCGAGCGGCAGGGGGGCGCGGGGGCGGCGGGGGATGTCCGGTCACCGGCGTGTCACGGGTACTGTCGGAGTCTGGTTCGTCGGAGTACGGGGGGTACGGTACGTCGCGGTCCGAGGGCGGACCGTCGGGCACGGGTCCGCCCGGCCGGGTACGGGGCGGGGCGGATTGTCGGCCGGCGGCAGGTTCGTCGTGCGGGTCGGTACGGGTCAGGTCGGTCGCAGACTGTCGCGGACCGGACTGTCGGGGGGCGCGGGGTCGGGGCGGGGGGTCGGGTCGGGCGTCCGTTCAGGGTCGAGGGGCGGTCGGGGGGGGTCGCCGGCTGAGGCGGGAGTCCGGGGGGGGACCGGGACTGTCGGGCGGGCGGCGGGGGGGGGATCCGGTCCGGCGGGGGGGGGGCGGTCGAGGCGGTGGCACTGTCTGTCTCGGGCGGCCTGAGCGTCTGGTAGGCGGGCTCGGGGCAGCGGGGGCGGTATGACTGTCCGCGTGTCGGTCGCGTTCCGGGGGGGCGCGGCGCGGGGGTCGGGCGGCGGTGTCCGCGCAGGTCGTCGGCGAGGCAGTGTCGCTCGGTCGGCGCAGGCCGCGCGGGCGTAGGGGCGTAGGTGTCCGGTCGGGTGGCTGGGCGACGGGTCCTGGGGTCGTCGTGTTCGCACGGGGGGGTCCGGGGACGGGCGGGGCAGGCGGGTTGGCGTGCGGGATCGGGTGGGGCGCGGGGTCTCCGGGGTGTCGGTCTGGCTCGGTTCCGGAACGAACGACAGTCGGCGTTGCGGGCGGGATTTCGGTGGCGGCTGGCGGGGTCGGGGGGGCCTCTGGGCGTTCGCGGATCGGTCCGGGCGGGGGTCGGGGGGACGGGACGTCCTGGGTTCGGGAGGGGCTGCGGCCTGGTCCGCTCGGCTCGGTCGGGGTGCCGCGGGCGCGTCGTCGGGTCGTCTCGTGTCGCTGTCTCCCCGGCGTCCGGGCGGAGGGGTACGTCGGGGCGCCGGGTCAGGCGCGGGTAGGGCTGGTCTACCGCGCGGGCGGATCGGGGGGGGTTGCGGTCGGCGGGCGGGGGTGTCGGCCATCGGCCCGGCGGCGCGGGGTCGTGGGGCGGGTCGTGTCGGTCGGACGACGGCGGCGGGTCAGGCGGTGGTCGTGGGGGCCGGCGCGGGGGCGGGTCGGTGGCCGGCAGGGCCCGGGTTCGGGGCTCGGCTCCTGTGGCGCGTCCGGGGACGGGGCCGGTATCCGGTACGGATCGCGGGATCGGGGACGGGCAGACTGTCGGGGAGTGTCCGTCCGGTGTCGTCTGTGTCGTCTCAGCGGCGGGCGGGGCGTGTCGCGCGGGTCGGGTCCGTCGGTCCGCAATTATACTACGGACCAGAGAAAGAAGATACTTCAAACCCGGTTCGATAAATAGAAATAAGATGTTGAAGAGCAATATCTGCATGATAATGTAGAAATGGAGTTTGTTATATTGAGGGCGGATTGTTAACTACATATCTTTGATTTCTAGTCCTCACTGTGTTTTTCAATTATTGAGCAAAGACTTATACATTGGCTGGGTACCAATGCTAGTTATCGGCATTAGTTTCTTCGACAGGAATTTCTTCGTCATTGGGTTAGAATGAACGATTATGATAGTTAATAAGTGAGCTACCGACTTTTAGAAGTCAAGCTTTTCTTCTGAAGCGATGGAGATAATAACTTGGTATTCTGATGATGCTTGCAGCATAATACATGTATTGTTATCATTAAGATTCTTATTTTTTCATTCAAAATGATAAAGTCAATAGAAGCAATTTTATAATATCCAAATTTTCGAATGCCTCTTCGTCAAGGATAAAAAAACACTTAGCAGAGACTTGATATTGTAAAAGCATGGCAATAATTCAAAGCTAGGATGAACTGAATTCCAATTGTGTATCAATTTCTATTTTCCATCAACTCATGGATGTTTATTCTATCAACATTTTGTTAATTTTACCCCTATGTTACTGGATATTTCATTTACAATCCATTGAGTTTTAAGAGAGGTTTCAAGTGCGTGGTAGAATCATCTCTAGGGGCTCGTCAATTTATCAAGTTAATAGACCATAGCATTAGCATGGAACGATGTTTCTGCCCAACATTGTTGCTTGACATTTTTTGTTAATAAGCGACAAGGACCAATGTTTGAATCCAGGGATCATGGATCAATCAGCTCTTTCAGATGTCTATGAGCATTTCAGCTGGCATGAAGTGCACCGAGTGCATAGTATATAGCAAATGTATCATTAACGCCTTTGCTAGATAAATGAGACATGATATAGGCCTAGATTTCTCATCAGGAACATGTGTTGATATTTTCATCATACATTAAGATGTTATTGATTTTTATGGGCCTATTTGTAAAAAAGTGCTTAAATTATTATGATTGTTGCGAAATTTATATAATTGTAAAGTTGTCTTTACTTAATGTGGATTTATTTTATTTTTAGTATATAAAATTAAGGTTTGATAAAAATCAATCCCAAATGCGGATAATTTCGAATAGGTATGAATGATGACAATATCTTCTTTACAAAATTACCAAACTAAATTCATTTCTCCACTTATCGGTCTACTGGGTACTATGCTCAGTCAAATCCATCTCCTTAACTGCAATTAAATTTCGATGAAACGAACATGGAAAAAGTGGCAGTGAAAAGTCAAGTCATTTAAAAAGGGATCGAAATTATTCTAGACGATGGTAACAGAGCAAATCCTAGTAAAATCACAAAATAAGGCATCTCGTTGTATAGTAAACAATAAGCGGTGACGTACTTAAGTCACTTCTAAAGAAAAACAGATTTCAAAAGGTGCAGTGACTGTGTTTCGCCAATTTCATCGAACATCAGGTATAAATCCTGAATAGATACCATGAACAGGTTAAGCGTCCAATTTTCTATCGGCATTTTCTCATCGTGGCTTAGGTGGTCATCGGTTGACCGCATTTGCGTAATCCGGAATAAGAAAACGTTCTTCCTCTGTGTAGTAATTTATAAAAGCCACTTTGAAATTACGTTTTGATGTTGGGCTCGACGTTTCAAGTGAACGCTGCTCTCATTCTCAAATGGAAAGCGATGGACAGATCACAGCGTGCTGGATGATGTTTGGTATCAGCGTTTAACACATTTAAAACTCTTGACTGTCAGCAAATCGGATTGAAATAAACCATGATTGATATTCAAAACCACGGAATTAGATTGTTTTACTCTTTTCGTTTGCTGAAAGTGAAGACGTATTCAAAGCGATGGCACATACTGGAACTTGATAATAGGAGTTGCACGAAAATTAGTTCACCTGATGATTTCACCATCCTCTTCTCATCATTCCTCACTGCATAGTGCATACTCTCAATGTTAGCCAGACAGCAAGTTGTGTTTTGGTGATATCACAGCACACACGTCACTCACTCACTGGCTCTGGTGTCCTCGGCTGACAGCTTATTGTTTGCCATTTCCAATAGAAAGTAATGTACAAATTATCCATTCGAGAAGGAGCAAGTTGTCTAGTTCTGTGATGTGCCATTTCGATGTTAAGGACAGATGCAGCACTTCCATTCTAGAAAACCAATGCCGCGCGGGCAGATGAATCTAATTCTGTGTCTAAAACATAAACATGTTTTGATTATCACTCAGTCGAGATTGAATCAATCAGTCGGTTTTTTGAGTTTGCAGAGGGTTTGAATCCTCTTTTAACAAAACCGGCAATGTTAATTTTCTAAATGTTAATAACGGTTTCTTGCAATCCGATTTGCTCACAGCGTGGATGCCAGACCGTGCCTTGCACACTGTGCATTTGTCCTTTACTTTTTTCCACTTGAGAATGAGAGAAGTCGTCTTGCTTTATTGAATCGTCATTTTAAAAAGTGGCTTTTTACATTATGATGCATTTTGTGATAAGATTGTTTATTGATTAGATCTGTCATGTCTGGGATATCAGAGGATTTTATACATCAGATACTGCCAGTGTATTAACAAAATGAAATATTAGGCTATTAGTTTTGCGCTTTATGTTTTCCAGTGAGACAATTGATAGATGATTAACAGATGAAAATTGGTGAACGGTTGTCATTCAGTTATTGTTGTTGATACAACGTGTTGTACACAAACGATGATATTCTGAAATGCCATCTGTTTAGTACAATGTCTCTATTTTCATGATCTGATGATGATGAACTTTGAACTAGTCACGTGAAACGATCCATCAATCATGGAGTTATTTTATGTTCAACAAAGTCGAAGTTGATAAATCCACCTGATATTGAGGTTACCTTTTGATTAATTACAAACATTTCTTGATCAATCACATTTCCTTGTCTATGGTGTTACCACCATAGGGATTTAAGCTGATTTTTATACCACTAAAAATTAGGACGTCCTTGCTTTTGCGACTGATAGACTGACATGGATGTGCTTATTAAACTCTCTCACTTAGCAAGAATAAAGTGTAAAATCATAGAATTCCCTGCATTCTGAGTGAAATATTTTTTATCACTGACAGTATGAAGATGTTTGTTTGTCCTTTATAATAACAGATGTCAATTCATCGAGAAAAAACATCTGGAGAAATCGACGCATTACACGCCATGACCGTCTTAGGGATGTGATTTTTGCAAGTTCAAAAAGCGCGCGTCCCCGTTGGAGGTCAAGGATCCCGCTTCCTCCACCCAGCTGACATTTATCTCCTTGTCTTGGGCAAAAGACGACTCTCAGCGCATCTGCAACTTTTGAAATCTATGCCACAAATTCTGTTGGTGGCTCTTTACCAGAATGCTGTGTTGGTGGCTCTCTACCAGAATGCTGTGTTGGTGGTTGTGTACCGGGATACTGTGTTGGTCGCTCTGTACCGGGATGCTGTGTTGTTGGTTCTGTGCCGGGATGCTGTGCTGGTCGCTCTGTACCGGGATGCTGTGTTGGTGGTTCTTTACCAAGATGTTGTGTTGCCATGAAAAGTCTAGAATGGTTAACTGCATGTATAATTATCTTTCACATTTAGTAAATAGGTGATTAATCAACTTATTGCCTCACAATGTTTCCAATATAAAACTGCTGGAAATACAAATTGTGAAACTTGGAAATCATGTCTCAACCTCAAACAAATAAGAATGTCTTAAAAATTGTGTCATTAAAATTTCGTGGCAGTTCACCAGTAGGGATAGCAGCAAATAATACTTTAACTTCTTTCCTTTTATCGTCTTGAGCCATTTCTTAATCCCTCAATTAAAACAACGTTCGAATGAATCAAATTTTAAACAACTAAAACGAAACGGAAACAAAACCTGTTTTACAAGACTGTACCAAACTCATAAAAAAGAGACGTCAAGGACATCCGATGAATGGAGATTGATTCATCAAATAATTCAGACCAGCTTTGACAAGTTGACAATGCACGAAAGATGATTGTTCTTCATCACCTATCATCCTTGCAACATACGTCATGACTTCGTCGTATGTGAAGGCACCGAAATCGTGAAAGGACACTCGGAAGCACTTAATCCCATAAAACCCATTAATCACACCCGTCGGGTCTTTTCATTTTACCTGGGTCGAAGCCTAATAGAGAGGAGCTCTCGAGCAAGCTGCATCTAATATTTTGATTGTCCGCTTTTCTTCTCTATCACGATTTTGCATCTAAGGAGACTGTTTTACTGCAAAAATATTGCACGAATTTCTACCAATAAAGTCTGCAACAACAAAGGCTAATAAATTTTTTAAAATGTACGTTTTTCATGATTTTCTAGACCAGTAGGCCTGCTCGTTTATAGCACAACCTGCATTCCATATTGAATGATGAAGCACCAAGGCGCATTCAGATTAGAGCGATAATTGCAGCGGTAACGATGAATTTAAATATTCGCCTGAATGTGCAGCATAGCTGCCTTTTACATAAGCGTGATTTTCTTGCTCGATAAAAAACCGCAAACGCTATTTTTGTTGCTGGAATCATAATTCGCGTTAGCCGGTGATCAAAATGTCCACCATTGCTTTGTCATTTGGCTTCTTAAAAACGGCTCTATTGAGAAAGGTGCTTTGTACTTGATGTTTTAATTTCCCCCGACAATAGTCAGTGTCCCACTTGGTATCACAGCGGATATTGACTATTATCGGGATCTTTACTATTTGTCACTTTCCACAAATTAAATGACAAATTACTCGTAATAGAATGGAAAAGTTGGTATTCACGGTTAAATTGTGTTACAAAAGATATACAAGTCCCCACACACAAGTTACAACTATAGCAGCTATCCGCACATTTAATGAGATCCAATCTATTTGTGATAGACGAACGCGCTATTCATATACAACATTTAAAGCCACAGAATTAGGTTTATCTGCGCGCGCTTCGGTTTCCTAGAAAGGAAGAGTTATATGCAACTTTAATATCGAAATGGCACGCCACATAATTAGGCAACTTGCTCCTTCTCGAATGGATAATTCGTGTATCGCTTGCTATTGGAAATGGCAAATAATAAGTTGTCAGCAGAGGACACCAGAGCCAGTCAGAAATGCGTGCGTGCGTGCTGTGATATCACTTCGCACACACCAAAACACACGTCTGGCTAACATTCGATTCAAAGTATGCACTATGCAGTGAGAAATGCCGAAGAGAGGATGTGAAATCATCAAGTGAACTATTTTTCGTACGCCTGCTACTTTGTTTAATAATGATCGGAAGGGCCAACATTATGGAGAAAACTTGTGCGCAATGATCTGAATTCTTCGAATCTGAAGGAACTTTGACAATCGAAGCACTTTGGTGGAACTCACATTAATCCGCAAGCGACGCACGACTTTTTTTCCTATCTCTGTAAAGTATTAGGAATTCCTTTTTGCCCACTTAATAGGTTCCTCTATGTGCCGTCATTATCGTATTAATCACACTTCTAGCAAACCGAAGCAGATAAATTAAATATTTAATTGTGTTTAAAACAAATGAAAATTCACCATGCGTTAAATCTTAAAAAATTCACATTTTCTGATCAACAGTTATCAATTTACTTATACAGTCGAATCTCATTACTATGCCACCTCACTACTATGCCACTCTCGGTATTATGCCACTTTCCCTCATTCCCCGTATGTATACAAGTAAAAGCTAAATTTACTATGCCACCCCTTAATCTTGATACTATGCCACCTGCATCATTCTGACAATAGTTCCAATTTCGTAGATTGAAGAATTCTAATTGATTTATCACGCCTCATGCCGAGTGGGAAGGATCACTAACACAAGATAATAAGATAACGTGCTGATTAATGCGACGTTTATCCTCCCTCGACACCTTTCTTCCCGCCCAACACAACAGCCAATTCACAGCCGATGGATCAGGGAATCATAGAGAACCTCAAGCGCCACTACAAGAAGCTGCGACTGCGCCGCCGCCTCGAGGCCATGGATGAAGGAAAGAACTTCAAGTTCACACTGCTCGATGATCTACATGTTATCCGACAAGCTTGGGAGCTGGTGAGGGAGTCAACTATCCGAAACTGTTTTGCGAAGGCCAAGTTCGTTGAGGCAGAGATCGCAACTGAGCCGGAGGACGTAGACCTACTCGAGATTTGGGAATCTCTACCTGAAGAAGAGAGGATGCATGATAATGAGAAGATAGAACTGTCTGATTTTCTCGAAGACGATGAACGCCTTGCGACTGGTGGGTCCTTCACGGTAGAAGAGATTGCGGAGGAGATCCTACGTTGCGAGGAGGACAGTGATGACAGCGAAGACGAGGTGACGATTGAAGAAGAGACGATTTTTTTTAAGAGGCCCAGCGAGCGTGGTGCACCGTCCGGAAGTTCATGCAGCAGAGCAGTGGGAAGCCGAACATCATGCAAGCGTGTGATCGAGTGGACAACGAGATGCACCAAATCTGGCAACAGAAGATGCGTCAGACGACGATACTTGACAGCCTTGTACAGAACTGACTCAGTGTGTGTTAAATATTGTAATAAGGCGAGTTGTATTAAATGAAGATACATGCATTTTACATTTACTTTCATAAGCCATCTTTCATTTTGTAAACCATGAACTTAATTGCAAGGTTAACATACTGTAAGTAAGGTCAGTTAAGGTTAATTACATAGTTTATTTAACATAATTCAGGATATATTCTTAACTCTCGTTACTATGCCACTCTCGCTACTATGCCACTTTTGCTTGGTCCCCGAGGGTGGCATAGTAACGAGATTTGACTGTAGATGGCACGTATGCCCTACAGCATACGATCATGGATAAATGAAGGGAACGTGTTGCTCTGAAACTACATTGCATACAAAACCTGATACATTGACTTCTGGATAATAAAAGCTATATTATCTATGAGCCGGCGATTGCTTCTATTTAAAATTTCTGACAATCTATACCTGCAAATGATTAGTGATTACACATCGCTTGAGCAACGCAATCATCACCATAAGTAGCTAAAATGTGATAGCGGAGATAAGCGATGTTTCGTTGTGCTGAGAAGATGAAATATTGTCACGATTTTTTAGTTTTCCTTATCTGTGAAGCGTAAACACACCTTCAATGCAGTTTTGCTATCGTAAAGGTTTCTCTATAGATAAAGCAATGTAAATGCTTCAATTCATGTAAAAGTTGTGAAATACATCTTGAGCATTTTCAATATTGGGGGGGGGGCATCGCAATTTGATACTGACATTTCTAGATTTTCATATTTTTAACGCAAGGCACTTGCAAAAACTGCATGGAAGATTTCGATGTACAACATGCTACTGTCAGCTAAGTCATTGTGAGCCTCTAAAATCCAATTTATTGGTTCACTTATTTCTTTAAAGTAGAAAGCGTGCGACATTCAACGTCAAGATTCGCAATTATTTTTTGTCATGAGGTAGTGCATACAATACTGCGAACGTGTATACTCGGTTGACTGCACATACCGTATGTCTTGTCCAGAGGTCTCGCTCTGAATACTCCGTGTTTTCTAACGTCAATAGAATTGGAACCTCATTCGTACATCAGCAAACACATTGACAATCATGTTATTTGAGAATTTCTACCATAGATGAGATTGAAGGTAAAATATTTGTGAATCTGTTCTATTCTATCATCTCGGCTTCGCCGATCATTGTCGTAATCAAGATGAATCATTAAGTATTTCTTACGTACCATGTACCTACCATTGGGCGAAGTGCTATCAAGTGTTGAAACTGCCCGTTGCTCTAATGCATGTTAGTGGCGACAAATCCGCTATCTTTTTTAGCCAAGATCATAGCTATTTTCTTGAGAGAGGAAATATCAACTTTTCCTCCCGCGGCTATGTTGTACAGACCACGCGGAGCGAGGAAACGAAAGAAAGTAGCTTTTCATTTTGTGATTTGTAGATGTCTATTGTTCATTATTAAATTGATGGCTATACCGCGAAATCTATGAATGAGTCAGTCAAGGGACTGCATCGATATCTTGGTAGTCTCTGGCTAATCACAATGTGTTTACAGACTTCTATGATCTGTCCTTTATGGCATAGAAGTAGATAATAGTACACTAGAATGGAAGTTTGATATCTTGCCTATGTACAATGATGGCACATGGAAAAATCTATGGTTTGTAGATCTGCTTCGATATAAAACATTGTATCATAGTGAAACTATTTGCCAAGTTGGTTGTGGAAGTTGTTGACAGCAAATTACAGGATCTTCATGATGAAAATTGCAAGTGAGATGGTGACATTGTTTCATGTGAAATAGCCTACTATTCCATGGATTAATATACTTTGTCTATTTGTAGCAGTCCCTGACAACAATTTTCCAATTTTTCAATATTGGAATGAGAATTAAAAATTGGTTCACGAAGTCATAATTGACAGTGGTTGGTGTGCTGTTTGTAAGAACATCTGAAGAATTCACAGATAGAAAGTCTAATTATTGGATAATTTCTTCTTCAAGCGGCTAAGAAACATGGCGCTTTTCTGGAATAAACACATTGAAAGTTTCTTTACCGACAATCATTTCTCAAATAAATGAAATGTCGCTGGAACTTTTCAATTAATCATTGAATGACACATGTAATATTTTGGAAGCTGATATTCGAATGCATGTAGAGATTTTGAAAATTATTCAAATTTAGTGAGCAGGGGAGCCCTTTAGAGTAAAATGAATACTCTAAGATTTCTTGGCCTCTGATTTCAAGCTGGAGCTATGCATGTTCTGTAAATCGACATTACAAGTTGCATGAGGGTCTGATTATACTCTTGATAGATTATCGGAGCGATATTTCAAAATGATGAACGTACAGAACGTTTAAAAAGATTTCCTTCTTTGTCATCCTGTCGGCGCAGCATTTTGTAAATTCACTATTGCTTTTGAGTACATGATCTTTGGACAAGGGCCAACAATCCAGATCAAGAATTGGCCTGATAAATATGAATGCCAATCAGAAAACATGGAAGCCAGATCGCACAAGTTGCATTTTGCCCCAACTACATAAAGTTCCCCCGGAGTGTGCCATAATTTTCATGCAATTTCCATTCTAGGACTTTCTATGGTATTGTTAATTTCTATGTTTATGGGAGTCTATGTATTTATGTCACTTATCAACCTTGTATCAGCATTCTACTAACCACAGGAATGGATCTTCATCTATGTATTTGCCTTCCAAATGTTTTCGGATAACTATGTAATTTTTCACTACTTCATAGTTTTGACATAGCTATTCATTCCCTCCCATTCCATATTTCAAAAATATTCTGTTGGCAATTGCGATATCAAATAAAACTGCTTATAAGCGTTAGCTAAAAAGTAATATAATAGTTGTCGCCACAAATCAACCAGTGATTCCATACTTCCCTCTACTTTGCCATTGGGTGTATTAATCTTCCACAAACTTGTGATATTATTCCCATATAGTTTCCTTTATTTTGAACTGACAGCTCATACTTATTGAATCATCATACTTCAATACTCCTGATATACTGGTCAGGATTTTCAATGAATGCCGAGGCCGACAACAGATGTGACAAATTAGATGTTACTGAAGAATTGTCAACTAAATAGCATGAAATATTCATATAAACCATAATTTTTTTATGTTTTTTAACGTACAGATGGCAACACTAGAATGTTTCAAGGATGATTTTTATAAGCGATTAAGATAGACATTATTTCTCTTTTGGATGCTTCCGTCCGGTGATGTGTGTCAGGATGATCATTTAAATATTCTTCGCCATTATATTTCGATAGAAATCAGCTTTTTGATACACAAGTGACGCAGTGTTTTTTTTTACGTCACGTGGGATCTTCTCTGATTCTATTACGTTCTTTTTATTACGCGTTCTGATATCTCTTGCTGACAGCTGTTTATTATGCGAATTTTCATGTATTGTTTGGACACAGATATTGGTTAGTCAGTCTTAGAAAATGTCATTCATTCAGTTCATCCTTGGCTGCTGGAAAAGGATAAGTATCGTTTTACCAATAAATATCTTATTATTGCACAAGTCGTGCTTGTCCATGTGATTTCGTGTGCTTCCGATCTTTCTTATATATTTAGGCATCATTTCAGAGAGAGAGAGAGAGAGGTATCAGGTTACTGATCGTCAGATGAGATATTATCACAATTCAACATGAAACATCCGACATTGAGTACTGAGCATGCCTTATGAATCCCTTTGCTTCTGCTCATGCGAATCATGGTGAGTTAGTTAGTTGGTCAAAATGCCGAAATGACCAAGGTTATGAGAAACGAGTTTACAAATGCAAAATGTATCAAGATAAATGGTGCTGAATTGGAGGAGGTAAAGCGGTGCGTGTACTTAGGTCAAGTGATAAGCATGACGCAGGGAATGGACGAAGAAGGAAATTTTACGAAGATGTGCTCTAGCATGGCAAGCATTCGAAAGAGGCGGTGCAATTTTTAAAAGCGACTTCCCATTGTGCCTAAAAAAGAAAAGCCTTCGACCAATACATTATCCGGCATTGATCTATAGTAGCGAAACTTGGAAAACGACAAAGAAACAACGAACGAAGCTGAGTACAACACAGCGAACAATGGAGAGAGTAATATTAAAAATTTCGAGAAGAGGCAAGATGAGTAACACCTGGATAAGAGAAAAAAGAGTCAAGGACGTGCTAAGAGAAGCAGTCAGACAAAAATGGAAATGGGCAGGACAAATGGCGCGGCAGCGGGATGGGCTTTGGACGAGAGCAGTGAAGATATTGTGACTTTGATTAGTTTCTTTCATGGAATAAATGAATAAAGATAAAGTAAATTAAACCGGCGCTGTGGCCTTGTGGTAGAGTGTTCGCTCTGCGTCCAGGAGACCTTGGTTCAAATCTTAGTCGAGTCAAATAGGTACACACCGCATTCTTGCTAAGCACTCAGCAAGAATGAGAGTGGGATAAATAACTACTCGGCCATATGGAAGAAAGGTTGCGTGCCTAATGTGCTTCTGAGTATAAACGTTTATTTTTCACTGATTTTCATGTCATTTGTGGATGAAGCTTTGCTATACAGATGATGCAGCACAAAGGACAGGAACTCTGAAATGAATAAAGGAGGGTTAAGAAGAACGCTTCGCCTTTTCATGACGAGGAGTTGATGCACTTGTATATGAGAAGACATGTAAGTTGCAGCATAAATAACATTGATGCATGTATTTTATCACATCATCATCTTGTACGGATTAAAATGGTAGCAATATAGAATGCGGGCATTGCTGTTCTCTCTGTTTCCTTCAATTGATCAGTATCTGTGTGTTGGTTCACTTACGATTAGCTGCATTACCAAGGAAGTGGCATTAAATTCTGAGAAATGTCATTCGGTAGAATTTGACACACAAAGCTTAAAGATAAAAAATTCCACCTTGACCCCTATAGATCACAAGAGACGAAAGCCTTGTCTCAAGCAACGATCAGTGAGATTGAAATAGGCGGAGACTTCATTGAAGTGGACGATGACTTCTTTTGCCTGTGCGACAGACTAGGTAATTCTGGAGGTTGTTACGAGGCTCGTGCAAGAAGCCTGGAGCACTTTCCACAACTTATTGCCTTACAAACAATAGCATCTCGCTGAAACGCAAGGGTCATGTATGCATCAGTAGTGTCCAAAGGAAGCTGATAACGTTACTCACCTGGTGGGTAGTTAGAACGCTATGATCCGATGGATGTATTCTATCAAATTTCGTGAGCACTCCTCCATGCGTGAACAGAGAGGCATATTGCAGACACGGTGTAGAATCATTCGTACGCCAAAATCGTCTGAGATAACTTGGTCGCTTACACCAGATGCCACACGAAGTGACCAAACAGAATCTTAACATTGTATTGCTGAGATCGAACAGAGGTGGCACTATCTCAAATGGAGAAGGCGCATCCATCCCAATGATAACCTTAGAACCCGTCTGCGACCCTTAAACCTGGGAAAGGACAGACGTGAGTGATATTTAGTCAAAAATGTCTACAGACGAAATGCTATCCATAAAACTGTTGCACGGAAGATACTGAAATGAACGCTCATCGAACATATAAAGCTTGAGTTTCTGATTTATATTTCCCATCTAAAAATTCATTGCTTTTCTAGTTGGAATGTAGGCTAATTTATGCTCACTTCCACCAACTGTTGGCAATTGATTCTCTGGCTAAATCATTATTAAAACATGTGTTGCTAAGAACATTCCTGTTGCTTCAATTGTCGAAGGTTTCAGTGCCATTTTGACCAGGAACCTTTCTATCTACATGTCACTATTCATACACGTTTCAGAGTGCTCTCACAGTCTTTTCAGGAGCCTTATAGGTACCACTGACACCTTCGGGACTCGACCTTCAAATCATATGATGGCTGTGCCTCGAACTTGATCACTGTGCCACGGAGACCAGAACTATCATTCTGACTTGACAACAGGTCTCTCACGACCTTTGAGATGCTCACTTTTCAGGTGACGTCTCACTGTTATGGCAGAAACTGTCGGCTGTCGAAGTGAACTCTTCAACTCGGCTGAAGACAGGTAATATAATCGTTTCTTACCAAGCGAATAATCATCCGATCTGTTGGAAAGCTTGTCTTTCTTTTCCGACCGGATCCAAGTTTTCTGGAGAGGGAGAAGAAATTGTTCTTCCACCTGTGGACGGCGGTCTTTGGGACGCCTACTTTTTCCACCTGTGGACGGCGGTCTTTGGGACGCCTACTTTTTCCACCTGTGGACGGCGGTCTTTGGGACGCCTACTTTTTCCACCTGTGGACGGCGGTCTTTGGGACGCCTACTTTTTCCACCTGTGGACGGCGGTCTTTGGGACGCCTACTTTTTCCACCTGTGGACGGCGGTCTTTGGGACGCCTACTTTTTCCACCTGTGGACGGCGGTCTTTGGGACGCCTACTTTTTCCACCTGTGGACGGCGGTCTTTGGGACGCCTACTTTTTCCACCTGTGGACGGCGGTCTTTGGGACGCCTACTTTTTCCACCTGTGGACGGCGGTCTTTGGGACGCCTACTTTTTCCACCTGTGGACGGCGGTCTTTGGGACGCCTACTTTTTCCACCTGTGGACGGCGGTCTTTGGGACGCCTACTTTTTCCACCTGTGGACGGCGGTCTTTGGGACGCCTACTTTTCGGCTAAATAGTCGTATCGACTGCCCTTCTGACAAAGAGTAGAAACGTCGCCTTTGAAAAACACTTCCACAAGCTTCGAATCAGTTATCATGACATCAGATGAATTCAAAACCGAATGGAAATTTTGTTTACAACTTATCTGAGTCAACACTTTGATTTGGCTATGTAGACGTCTAGACATCATTGATATTGAAGACCTGAAGATGACCTTATTAGCGCCAAAAGATGTAAACAACGTTTCAACAATCCACAGAAACAGAAAATTATACAATGAATTTGAGACATCATAGCTTCGCTAAGAGTACACCGATTTCGACGAACAATGCATCAAAAGAATGCTAAGAGAAATCCCTTTCACCTTGTCTTTGATTCATTGTCATGCTCATCTGTTTTCACATTAAAAATTTGAGATTTCTAAAAGAGGCGAATTTCATATATTGATCTCTGTTCACCTTAAACAATGACGGATTGTACAATAGCTCATTGGAAGCTCTTGAATGGTGTATGGCTTGTCAATTTAAGATGCGATTGAAAGACACAATTTGGGTGGTCCGTTTTTTCTGTATTTACTCCTTTGCCAATAAACTAGTTCTCTGCTGAAACATTTCATATTGGAATGTTGAAGAGTTAGTGCCCTTGATGAACTTCGATGTTACATAATCTCTGTCATATGACCTGATATGAAGCGGATTTCCTACTACAATCTCGTCTTCGACATTCCTGTTTGTGAACTTCTCCAATATCATTGATATCGGTCGTTATGGTAACAACTCGCTCGCTGTGTGTTGATTTCTTGTTTCTTCTAGTTTTCGAACTTGTTTATGTTGAAAGAAAGTAATTAATGAAATTGATTTCTTTTACTTTCAGGAATCGACATTTTTCCTAAAATATTTAAGAGTTTCCTAATATGCTAAATGCTCGGTTGCCCGAATGATGATGAAACGGATCAACTTGGAGTGAGCTTGGAGTGATAGGGATGATGTCTCATTGACCAAACAGCTGTTTTCTTATAGGTTGCAGTTTTAGGATGCATGCGGTGGCAATTAATTGCATCAATGAAATCAAATAAAAAATTGTACAAAGCACCTCTTGGCTATTCGTGTCGTGTTAGTTTTCAGGTGATTGCAAATCGTTTTTATTTTATTTTAGTCGGTTACAGGTACCTTTTGAGGTTTATACTGCTTTTCATTGATATAAACCGAGTCGTAGGCGAGTTTATATCTGCTATAGCTAGTCAATAAAAGCAATATATACCGGAAAAGATAGCTATAGCAACATTATCAACCGACACTAAACAACAAAATGGCTGATATTGCATAATTTAGTATCACTATCTGAATCAGTTGCCGTTTGAGTTGGTGATATCAATGTTGATAATCGATAGAAAAAAGTCGTAGAAATGGATCTTTATCCGTACACGCGATTCTATGGAGAAGCAGACAATACCATAGATAGAAGCACCATGTTGCAGTGAATGCCATAGTATTGAAGGTTATCTATGGCATCAATCAATACTATCCATAGAAGTAGATAATAGTTACATCTAATACATTATAATAGGACTTTCTATGGTATTGTTAATTTCTATGATACTATCTGAACAATTTCAGCACTGATATTTCGAATTATCAGATTAGAGATTTACATAGAACACTTCCGCAGGAGGTTGATAATATACTCATTGACATAAAGAGATCGGTTATCGAATGTTGATTATAAGAAAAATTGTAGCACGCTGAGGCTCACAGTAATTATTTTGTCGTACTTGTCGAGTTCATCCGAAGAATGTCGCTTCAAAGTATCATAAAATAATATAATCCGACAATGCCACAGTTTCCCGAACTTCTGAAAAAAGTTTGATGCAAGTCCTTTCTGCAAGACTATTTATTGAGTTGGAATGCTTTTGCATTGACATAATTAATGAAACAAACTATCATTGGCTTGAATTGAAGTTTGTTTCATTTTTTTCTCAGGTATGATGCAATATCTCGCTTTCCATGTATTACCATTCACCACATTAGAGAATGGAGAAAGATCTATGGTGGTCAAATTTCAAATTTTGATATCGATACAACTGTCACAATTGCTTTTACAACGTGAACATAAACGTGAACTGAAATCCTGCTTTTGTAAAATAAAATGGCACACGATCAGTTGACCAGAGGTATGGCTATTGGAATGATTCGTCCCCTTCTTCTTGTCATCGTGTCATCCATCTCTTCTTCTGTGTGTTCCAGGTCTCTCTTGATACAGTCCTTCCAGCGACTCCTTGGCCGTCCCCTTCTTCTTGTCATTGTGTCATCCATCTCTTCTTCTATGTGTCCCAGGTCTCTCTTGATGCAGTCCTTCCACCGAATCCTTAACCGTCCCCTTCTTCTTGTCATTGTGTCATCCATCTCTTCTTCTGTGTGTTCCAGGTCTCTCTTGATACACTGCTTCCAGCGAATCCTTAACCGTCCCCTTCTTCTTGTCATCGTGTCATCCATCTCTTCTTCTGTGTGTTCCAGGTCTCTCTTGATACACTGCTTCCAGCGAATCCTTGGCCGTTACGTTCTTTTTGTCATGGTGTCATCCATCTCTTCCACTTGTTTCACTACCCTCTCGTCTCTCATCCTTACCACATGCCCTGCCCATCTCATCTCTTTTCCACTACTTTCTGTGCCACCGTTTTCTTCAATTCTACTTCCTCCCTCAGCTCCGCCATTCTTCGTTTCTCCACCAACCTTACACCACAGATGCGCCTTATTCAGCTATTTTCACACACTTGTAACTTCTTTGACAAATTCTTAAAGACAAATTTCAACCTTGCTCTAATGTTAAAGTGGCAAGTCAAAATGGTCCTCCTGCAAAATGATGTTGATGACATTGTCCCTAGGAAAACCATAAAACATAACAGCCACATTAAGTTAAATAACTGAAACGTCTTCAGCGACATATAAAACCTATGCTTCTGTTGAAGTTCTAACCAGAAATTCAAAAGCCTCCAACAGTTTGAAAGTACAATCGAAGCTCGTTAATCCGGACACGGATAATTAAGACTTCGGTTAATGAAGATCATGCGGCCGTGGTATATTCTTTTTATTTGGCATACATAAGCTGCTGTTTAATTAAGACTTTCGATAATTTTGACATAGAAATCATCTTTCATTTATGGTCCTAATTACCGAGCTTTGACTGTATGTTTGACCTACTTCCACGAACTGTCAGAGGCTATTGACTCTGCTACTAAACTTTTAGCAGATGATGCTGTGGACTCTTCTGTTATTTGAATTGAATTTATTGTTGAATATAATAGTTATAGGTTTCCCTTGAACAGTTACTGTCATTCACCAAAATTCTGAAATTTCGGTTGATAGGAGCAATGCGGTATGCACAGTTTGTCAAATTTAGGGACGTTGTAACGTAAATATAGCGCAAATAAAACAATGTTTGATGCTTTAGTGTCCATTTAACAACCATTCCTATTTCCGTGATGTCCTTAAAGTTTTCATCTTCATCATGTTAATTCCGCACGAGATGCAGATTATGATAGGTTTTAGGTTACTCTCCACCCGAGAAGATATTTATTGAATGATGCTGATATTGTATTTGTGGCTTTTTGTTACCTGGGAATTGTCCTGATGTCATAGATAGGAGTTATAGCTAACTGTGATTTTTTGGACAACACCTTTTGTCATCAGATAGATCACTTCTATCAATCATAACATGTAATCACCGATTAATGCTTTAATTTTTTTATTTTTGATCTCTATACAATTTTCACTCAACATATATATGTGCATTAGTTTCATAAAACGGAGAATAACATAGATGAAATAACATGAATAAAGTCCGGGATATCTAGTAATATGATAAATTGACAACTTAGACCAGTTCGTGGTCTTGACCAGTGGTATTTGGTCGAAAACGTTCGATAATGAAAATGGCGACGTTATCCCTTTTTGATGTCTAACTATCTCAGATAATAATTTAATGCACACATGCCAACCAGCCAAAGATTGTTATTTTGTTTTTGTTCGAATCAAGAATCTGTTTTTCTGGCAAGTTATGCCACAAAAATCAATATAAATTACTACTTGCTGTGCCAAATACGTCTTCCTCATTCGCCACGTGCGACAACTGTTGCCATATTGATAAGTATACATTCCTTAATAAGTTGTAGCAACACCAGAAATCAACTATTGGAACTGGCCATCAAGTGCTTGATAAATGATTGCTAAATGATTATGCAAATTTCTTAAATATCCTTCAAAAATCACGCAAAAGTCCTGGAAATTTGAAATCGGAAACTTTAGCCACCCTGCACATGTATATTATAGCATACCTTATTTTCGATTGTCCCTGTCATGGACTCTGGGTTGATGAAATGAACCTTGTCTTGCAGGCTGTCAGTGTGACTGCATAGACATCGTATTAGCATTGCTATCACAGAAGTAGATTGTTTAATTGTGTCACTTTGCTAGAAGTGCAAACTGATTCAAAACAATAGCACATGCAGGAACTTATTAAGTGGGCAAAAAGAAATTTTTAATACCTTGCAAAGATAGGAAAAATAATCGTGCGCCGCTTGCGGATTGCTCTGAATTCCTTCAAAATGCTCCGATCGTCACGATTCCTTCAGATTCGAACAATTCAGATCATTGCGCAAAAGTTTTCTCGATAATGTTGGGCCCTACGATCATTATTTAAAAAAATAGCAGGCGCATGAAAAAACGTTCACAAACTTCTCTGTAGAACTTGACATCTTCTGTGCCTCTTTGCTGTGTGATCCGGTTGATAACAGTCACTGAAACTTCGCACAATTTGGCGTGTTTAATGTTGAACTGGCTTCTCATTGTTCGATTGCTATGGTATTTAGTCAGCAGATTGTGCCATTTCATTTACGTTACATGTTGCAATGTTTCCCTTCTAGTCAAACGGAAGAAGAGACGACCTGTCTAATTCTATGATTGCTACAGTGTGACTCCTGGTTGATGAAATGAACCTTGTCTTGCAGGCTGTCAGTGTGACCTCACCCGCCAGCATGCAATCCAGCTTGGGCCGGCTGGTCTCTCGTCCTGACCTCAATGGCCATCGTCGGTCCCAATCTCCACCTTGGATCAGTCGACGAGAGAAGGACGAGGACGAAGAAGATGAAGTGGAGAGAGAAGAAGTGAAAGAGGATGAGGAAGAGAAGAAGATACCTCGGAAGAAGAAATTTTCAGACGCGCGCGCTTTCTTTGAACGGCAAGAGAGAGTCGCCTCCAGTAGTCAACTGGCTAGTCCAACAGGGTCAGGACCGCGTGTGAAACGCTCCAAAGTCAATGAAATGGCCAAATTATTTCAAGTTGGGCGCCCGGTGCCTGTTGAGGAGTTCGTAGTCGATCTGGACACGGCGCTGCCGGACTGCTCTCCAGAAGTGGAGAAGAAGGAGTTCGCGGGAGAGACTGAAAACATTTCGTAAGTATCGCAGGGTCAATTCTTGAGGCCGTCTGTAGGGGAGAGCGGGGTGTTATGGGCCACCTCACCGTACGCCATACTTTCCAACATGAAAATCAATTTTCGTGCATATGTGAACGCCCAATTAATTTTGTATATGTGTTTCTTGTGAGAAGTTTCTGTTGTGAGCAAGTCATGCTTGAGCACTAATTGAGATTTTGACGTGGAGATGTATCATAGTTGTAACCATCTGCGAGAAAACGATAGCGGTTGGCTGAAATGTATTCACATTTTTTTAGTGTCAGTTGATTTTGTAAGTATATTTGTGGTGGTGAGTTATGGGCCACCTCACTGGAATACTTTAAAAGTCGCCAAAAAATAATTTTCCTTCACTCTACTCAAGCGCAAACGGGAAAATACGTTGCAGTACGTTGTTGTGAAAGGTCACTGAAAGGTAAAATGATGTAACCAACAAGAAGCCTTGCAAGTCGAGTCATTGGGTGAAAAAGAATGATAGGAGTAATAGATCAAGTTCCCATTTGCAGACGGCTGCGCCTAAGGCATGTTATCTTCGGATTGGATTGCTATCTCAAGCTGCGATATTGTTAATCAAGAAGTTGTTTCATGCCAGAGTTTTTATAGCATGATTACATCTAGTGAGGCTTCAAACTAATGTTCAGAAATTGGGGTAGATTACCAGCTAGGCAGTGGAGGTGTGAGCAGGCGCGTTGTCTTGATGGAAGAGCAAGTCTTTCATCAGCTCTCACTGTTTAATTTTGATCTTCGCTCGCAGCTTCTGCGAGAATCATTGAGCATAGTCCGAACCGTCTCTAGGAAGTCCCAGAAAAGGGATGTCATGACCTTTCTCGCGGACTTAATAACCTTTACCTTCCATCGAGCTGGTGTTCATCTTCCAAAGCTTCTTCACAAAGAGTTCTAACCACATCATCATGAATATCCTTTGGCGTGAGTCCTTTCAAACCGGTGTAACGGCTGACAGCTCGATTTGAAATCTTCATCTGACTAACTGGCTAATGAACTGACTGAATTTAAGTAGCTTCTGTATATTAGCATTTATCGAATTAGTTATTCCAATGACCACGTGGAAGTCATCGCTGTTGTCGAATGCAGGAAGGTAGAAACTTGGAACCACATAAAATTATGTGTGTCATGCACTGTTTGTGGAAAAGAGTTCATTTCTTCGCATTATTTGGCATTTCTTGAAGGGTATAATTACTGACTAACTTCTATTGTATATGCAGGTTCCATGGAGTGCAATGAACAGTCTTTGATTGTCTCCATGCAGTATTGTAGATACCCATCGCTTTATTTGACCTGTAAAGCAGATTATTGCCCGCGCGGCAGATAATATTTACTCCAATGCACTGGATGGAGCGCAATCTATGCCTATTATGAGTGCTCTTGTCCTGCTTTAGTATAGACTAGATCTGTGAATAGATATTTTCACTATTGATGAAGCTAAATTTCTATTCAAATACTCTTGATCATCATAGACATGTCAATCACAATCTGTCCTTCATCATCATAGACATGTCAATCACAATCTGTCCTTGATCATCATAGACATGTCAATCACAATCTGTCCTTGATCATCATAGACATGTCAATCACAAACAGTCACCCACACATTCATTATACATTCCAATCCACATCTAAGTCCGTTCATCATCATAGACATGTGTGGGACAATCAAAACTGTCCTGAGTTCATCATAGAACATGTCAATCACAATCTGTCCTTGATTCATCATAGACATGTCAATCACAAATCTGTCCTTGATTCATCATAGACATAATACAATCACAATCTGTCCTTTGATAATCATAGACATGTTGTCAATCACAATCTGTATCCCCATTGATCATCATAGACATGTCTATCACAATCTGTCCTTGATCATCATAGACATGTCAATCACAATCTGTCCTTGATCATCATAGACATGTCAATCACAATCTGTCCTTCATCATCATAGACATGTCAATCACAATCTGTCCTTCATCATCATAGACATGTCAATCACAATCTGTCCTTGATCATCATAGACATGTCAATCACAATCTGTCCGTTGATAATCCTAGACACTTGTTCAATCACAATCTGTCCTTGATTTTTTTTAATCATAGACCATATCAATTCACCAATCATGTCCTTCAACATCATAGACATAGTTCAATCACAATACTCGTCCTTGCATCCAACATAAGACATGGCAATCACAATCTGTCCCCATACATCATAGGTCATGTCCAATCACAATACTTCCTCATCATAGACATGTCAATCACAATCTGTCCTTGATCATCATAGAACATGTCAACTCACAATCTGTTCCTTGATCATCATAGACATGTCAATCACAATCTGTCCTCTGATCATCATAGACATGTCAATCACAATCTGTCCTTGGATTTTCATCATAGGGACATGTCAATCACAATTGTCTCTTGATCATCATAGACATGTCCAATCAACAATCTGTCCTTGATCATCATAGACATGGTCAATCACAATCTGTCCATGATCATCATAGACATGTCAATCACAATCTGTCCTTGATCATCATAGACATGTCAATCACAATCTGTCCTTGATCATCATAGACATGTCAATCACAATCTGTCCTTGATCATCATAGACATGTCAATTACAATCTGTCCTTGATCATCATAGACATGTCAATCACAATCTGTCCTTGATCATCATAGACATGTCAATCACAATCCGTCCTTGATCATCATAGACATGTCAATCACAATCTGTCCTTGATCATCATAGACATGTCAATCACAATCTGTCCTTGATCATCATAGCACGTCGTCAAATAAAATTCTCTACACAACTCGTGCATGAGATTGCTTCATCATAGCATTCGAACTCGTTAGATTTAAATAGTCCTCACACCCTACGGGCACAGGCATTTGAGATATCTAACTCGTGGAATGCTATAAAGAAGCAATCATGCACTCCAGCATTGGAATACATTAGCACATAGAAAGTTTTTCATCCTCTAAAGCAGTGAATTCTACATGGAAATCTCAAGAAATACCGTTGATATCTACTATTTCATAACAAATAGAGGTAGAGTTTCAGACAGCTATGAACTTCTGATGGTCATAGATTCTGACGATCCTGTGAAGTATAATAGTTATTTACACAACTCGTGCAAAGATATTCATCTTAATTGCATTCTTCTCGATCAACAAACTGTGTCCTCGCCCTTCCGCCTCGTGCATAGACATGTTGATGTCGATGAAAAATGCAATAAAGATGGTTGCTTTGCTTTTGTTGCGTGATATCTTTCTTCATGGATATTTCACATTAGAATTCACATGGGATGTGTGCTGAGCAGAGAAGAGAGTGGATTTGATTTCAGTTGTATTTATATTATCAGGTGCTTCAATCTCAGTAGATAACATGGTTGTCTGTAGAGGATGTATCTACTGACTAATCGGTTACAAGACTCGATTGCTTCGTTAATTGAAGTACACCACATCGTGAAACGAGTTAAGTTGGAAAATATCAAACTGTTTATGCATTGACATTGGAGCTGGTACAAGGAAATGTGTTGATGATGAATGATAATGTCAGCATTGAGGTGTGAAATCAGACAGACATGATCATTCGCTCACTCACTCACATAGCGTGAAGACATTCGTCTCTCAATCTTCTCTTCGGAGGCCTCATCCGACCGTCAGCACGCATGCTCATGACTCCTTGCGTTGCCACAAGATGCATATTCTACAGTGACATTATATTTAATAGATAATGGATGATTTTGAGGTGATTGTTGAACTTATGACATGAAAAATTGCCGACTATATGAACTGAAACTTCTGCCGAACTTTTCATAGCTAAGAAAATCATTCGGAGTCTTCAGATCATGGATTCACGAAGTTCGTTGAAAAAATGACTCTTATTTGTAAACATACGAATGATAGCCGATTATTCGAATGATAGAGGACATGAACTTTATAAAACATTTATCGTTCGCTGCAGATGCTTATTTAGCCAACATTGCAACTGCTTTAGCCAAGACTTTCAACACTGCTTGTAGACAATGAAGATACATCTAAAGCAGCAATCTTTCCGGCGAGAGAGAGACTACTCATCTTCTCCGCTTCATTCTTGCTTGATGGGATAACAAGGCATGAGATTTGTCATACATTGTTTAATGCATAATGGTTATTATAGAACTTATTACCCGAAGGCCGCTAGGCCTGAAGTTAGTAAGTTCTATATGACCGGAAATAAATCATTCATTGACTGTTATAATGCATGCTATGTGATAAATGATGCATAGATTTGAGGTCATTATTTGCTATAATTGCCGAGATCTGAAGTCTCGAGGTTATTGACAAATAATGACCGAAGAAATCTATGCATTACCTGTTATAATGCAGACTTTTTCCATGGAAGTCTGCACCAGGTTAATAATTTCCAGGCGGGAAAATAATAACCTGCTTCGTGGAACTTATTAACCTGTGCCCGTACAGAAATAAGTCCGTACAAAATCGTATGGGGGGAATCATTATAGTATGAAAAAGGTTATGAAAGTATAGGTATGACCACCGCATTACGTAGGTAATTAACAAACTATGCAAACATAACTAGGAATAAAAATGTATTGCATCTTGTATGTAAACATAGTATGCATAAGTAATGAATAGCGCATACTGTTATGTATTACATACTGTGAAAAATACTCATTTTTGTTTATTTTAAATTGATTATTTAATTCATACCGTACACTGCATCATTACTACATGTTTAATGTGCAGGGAGTAATCTATGTTGGGTAGCGACAATTTTTTCTACTATGGATGTTTGATGCGAAACACCGAATTTTGTTACCCTATGCTGGAATGAAGCTGGTGATTATCAGTCATCTATACAGAAATTAATGAGTGAAATCAAATATCAACTTTTCGTTGAATATGTTTTTCATAATGTTCATAATGTTGCTCTTCAACATTCCTTATGAATGACTACTCATTTTTATCTCAGGACATTGGGATAAATAATTATCTTATCATTTAATTTAATCTTTTTGTCTAGTATTAAACAAAACCTATCCTTGCTGAGCATAATAATGACATTTTATTTTGCAGATAAAAAACGATCGTCAATTCCTTCTATAAGTTTCCAGATTCTTGTGATAATGAAATACTTTACATACATATAAATAGTTATTGTTCAATGCTTTTTCAGAAACTTTAGTGCAAAACGTCCTTTTCTACAAGCTGAAAATTTCATGAGACCAATTTTATCAATAACACGTATAGGTACTTACGCATTCAAATTCACCTGATATATTACTCATACGATTTCCAATGATTATTAATAAGCAATAATGATATTGTATGGAGCTTATGTCCCAGTTATCTCCCACATATATTTCAAACGAGTATTTTTGAAAATGCATAGTGAAAAACCTACTGATGATGGCCTCAACACATGCACCCCATATCGATTTTGTTTTATTTTTAATCTGCTAAATTGACATTTCATTTATGTATAATTATCCCCCCCCCCGCCCCCCCCCCTAACCAAAGAATTCATCGAGTTGGATCCCTTCTCATCTCATAATTGCATGACCTAAATGGATATACATTATTTTTTACATAACATGTATGATACCCAATCAAATTTAGACTTACTCGATTACCATGCGCATATAAGAGCAGTGTATTATTCATGTTTAAAAAAAAATACGAAATAATAACGTGTCTTGGTATGCTTTCTTTTTGCTCAAAGAATTATTTATTCAAATCAACGAGGTTTACTTTTGAAAATCTCAAGAGGTATTTGTGGCGATCTTCTACACAATGGTCTTTAAACAATTTGGAAAGTCCATATTTGCGTAACTCTAAAGAAGTTAAATATGAAAGGTCGTTACTAAAATAAATTTCCTGATATTGCCATTGAATAAGCGCTATTTTTGAACACCAAACCACAATTAAGAATTAAAGAAAAACTCTATCAAAACTATGATTTCTGAAATGTAATACAAGCTAAATTCAATTAGTTTCGGAAAAATCATTGTTGAATACTTTATTTTGAATATTTATCTTGTCCTAATAATGCTTGAGAAATTGCGCCCACCTTATCATTAAACGTGTTTCAATTCTTTTATTAGTGTGTCATTGTTATCTGAAAGTTTTCCCCATCATTGCCCATCCAGGGTTGTCCATTCTAACTCAGAATGGCTCCTGGTTCCTTTCACTTCTCTAATAATAGCATTAGTTTATTTTCCATTGAAAGCATAAATGAAAACTTGTATGAACGACAAAAAAACAATAAACTTCCACACTGTCCTTGACGATGGGAGCATAATGTATTAGCTGCTATTACATTACAGGTAAACGGTACCGGATTTCTTTTAAGATTGTTAAGCTACTGAATGTTTAACGAGTTGCATCAATTTCTTTTTTTTATTCTTCTGCTTAAGGGTTTATGGTTAACCGATCCAACTTCTACCTCAACTCGAACTTTGATTTTAAAAAAATCCATTACAAAAAAATGTTTCTAACTTTGATCAAATTGGGTTACGTCCAGTTCGAGAGTGTATATAACAAATGAAATGGCCGATAATATGTGAATTTTAAAACGTGATGAGAAATTGGTAAAATTATTTTGATCTTAAATAGAAAGCTAATAGCTGTCTCCCTCAATGATATATTCTCTCATCTAAATCAGTTTGACTTGCTACATTTGACATGTTACCGTAGAGAGACAAAGGTTGTTTTTGACTTTGTTCCCTTTCAGATTCAAATAACGACATATTAGATATAACTAGAAATGCATGTTATTAATTCTAAGATGTATGATAAGTGGTGCATATAATAATGAAATTCATGCTGTTATAAGAATATATGTACAATACATCAAAAACATTATGAGCTTATGTATGATATTCCATACGTACGATATACTGCTGTATGCAATATGTTTGCATATTTATGTCACGAACATGACTCTGAAAACTACACGTGAGTTTGGATGAGTAAAACGTACCTATTTTCTAGTATGTTTCTATCTTTGTATGAAATCAGGCGTATGCACGACAAACGCGTTACAGCTCTAGTACGTCTCCTACACAGTTTTCGTATGTCTGTTCCATACTAAAGGTTCACATCATGTTTTTCGACAGCGTGTGCATTACTGAGTATGCATACTATTTCATAAAATGATTCACTACTATGTGAAGTCATAGTATGAATCGAACGTATGTAAGGTTATGGTCCGACACGGATATCTCCATAATTACCTCCGTACAGGATATCGTATGTCCCATAATTACCTCGTACACGGATTTCTCAGCGTGTCCATAATGTTGTTACCATAAGAATTTGATTAACGATTACCTGTGATATAAGTGCAGGTATTATTTTGTTTAAACGAAATAATAACGTGTCTTGTAGCTTTCTTTTGCTCAAAGAATTAGGTATTCAACGAGTTTACTTTTGAAAAGTCTCATTGTGTAATTGCGGATCTCTACAATGTCAGTCAAAATTTGAAAAGTCCATTTTGAGTAATCTAAAATAGTTAATTATGAAGTGTTACTAATATATTTCCTTGGTGCCATTGATTAAGCACGCTTATTTTGAACACAACACAATTTAAGATAAGAAATTCTATCAAACATGTTTCATGAAAGTAATAAAAGCTAATTCTCTATTAGTTTCGAAAAATTTTGTTTGATATTTATTTTGTTATTTATATTTCCTATTATTGCTTGAGAAATTGCCACCTTATCATAAATCGTGTCAATTTTTTATTAGTGTGTTCATTGAATTGAAGTTTTCCATCATGCCATCAGGGTTGTCCGTAGACTCAGAAGGCTCATGGTTCCCTTTCACTTCTCTAATAATAAGCATTAGTTTATTTCATATGAAAGCATCAATGAAACTGGTATGATCATCAAAACAATAACTTCACACTGATCTTGACGTGGGTAGCATTTATTATTAGCTGCTTGCATTACAGGGTAACGGTAAACGGATTCTTTTTTAGAGTGGTTTATGCTACTGAATGCTATAAGAGTTGCTTCACTTTCTTTTTTTATCTTCTGTTAAAGGGTTTATGGTACCTTCCTCGATCACTGAACTTTGATTTTAAAAATCATACAAAAAATGTTTATCTTGATAAAATGGGTACGTCGTTCGTGTGTTTATAACAAATGAAATGCCCATATTATGTGATTTAACGTATGAGAATTGTTAATTATTTTGATCTTAAAATGATGCTATAGCTGTCTCCCTCATGGGATATATTCTCTATCTAAATCAGTGGTACTTGCTTCATTTGACATGTTACCGGAGAGACAAGGTGTTTTGGACTTTGTTTCCCTTTAGATTTAAATACGACATATTGAATACAGAATGCATGTTATTATCATTGAAAGTGGTGCATTATGAATAATGAATTCATGCTGTTATAGAATATATGTAAACATCAAAAATATGTGCTTAAGTATGATTTTCCTTCGTACGATATACTGCTGTATGCATTTGTTGCATTTTTATGTCAGGAACATACTCTGTACACGGATGTTTTCATAATCTTACATTACCTCCGTACTAGTTTTCGGATATCTCATAGTAATTACCGTACGTATGGCACGGGATATCTCCCGATAAGCGTGCCTCTTAGTACCTCTCCAGTACTTTGTTTCGGTATGCATTCATAACCCTATATTATGTTTCACATCATGTTTTCACAGCGTGTGCTTTATGAGTATGCATACTATTTTCATAATATGATTCATACTATGTGAAGTCATAGTATGAATCGTACGTATGTTAGGGTATGGTCCGACAGAGCGTTACATGTTCATAGTACGTCTCATACTATGTTTCGTATGTCTGTTCCATACTATGTTTCACATCATGTTTTCACAGCGTGTGCTTTATGAGTATGCATACTATTTTCATAATATGATTCATACTATGTGAAGTCATAGTATGAATCGTACGTATGTTAGGGTATGGCCCGACAGAGCGTTACATGTTCATAGTATGCTTCATACCAATTTTTTCTGTACGGGATAGAAATCCTTACAAAATCGTGGATTATAGATAGATAGATAGATATTTCAGGAGAGGTTAATAGTTCCCATAATTACCTGTGTACACTGATTGATATCTTAGTCTGTGTATCTTGATATTTCACAAATTTTTCATTGATGTTTTTCTATTATGAAGCATATCAGATCACCATACTATGGTAAATGTTACATGATTATCGAGATTCAAATTTTTAGAAATAGACAACATTTCTAGTAGGAACTTGATAAGGATGTCAGTTTGAAAGTTGCATGATAGCAATAATCGGTCGGTGAACAAAAATATGGGAGATTATATTTATCTCATTGAAGATAAACAAAAGTAAATAGTAGCCTAATTGAATGCGCATTTATTTGAATGGCCTTCATTTTGCAAGCCTTGCATCAGATCAAGTGATATGCAAAATATGATATTCCACCATCTCGCATTCGAAGCGGAAGGGCAATGCATTGAAGATGTGGTTACACCGAATTTTGATGCCCTTTTTAAAGGCATAATTTTTGGTATTTGATATATTTTGGAATAGTGAATAGTTGTTAACATAATGCTCTGTCAACATTTTCACAGAATTCTAATCAACATTGGAGAAAGTTGATGTATTTTAACCCAATCAAAATAGTGTTTGACGGATTATAATGGGATATGCGAGTATTAACATTGGAAAGTATTGACACAAACAGGCTGAATACCTACCGAAGTTTTGTAAAGGAATGCAAGGTATTTGGTTGATGACACTCCACGTAATAGTGACGGAAGCAACAAGAGGAAAATTCTGTCTATCATCCGAAGAAACCTGTATCTCCGCACCGATTGATAATGACTTGAACGTGGCATGTGGTTGATTTATCTCTCTACACAAAATAGGCCTACATGTTGTGCAGTTCTTTGTACATACATCACCCACGATAGACCCGGCCATAGCTTCACCTTGTACGTACAAAGAATGACAATTATCGAAGTTGGCATCGTTCAACTAAATGGTTGACGACTCTTGAGAGCACTGACAGTAATTCATTAATAGCAGCAATAGCTAAGTGGTCGGGTTGGCTATAGATTGAGAATTTTAAAATAATCAAGGCAGAAATCCAAAGATGAATTTTCTAATTCTATTTACGCTTATTCACCATCACCTATATCGCTGCAAAGCAAATAAATGATCTCGGTAGTATATCTAAGTAATTATGGCTCTAGAACAACCTGATTGTGGGAATTATTGACCTGTAGACATAGATAGCTACACAATAGTATGTATTATAGCAATATTAATGCGATGTCTATGCGATATTGAAAATGTAGAATGAGCGAAGCGAGTATAGACGAGTATTAACATTGCTCGAATAACCACATACCACATTAGTGCGTCAGACCACAGATTTACAGATCTGTAACCGAGATATCTATGAAGTGAATATTTCTGGCATAGAAGTATAACTCATCAGTGACATGTTATGATGACCTGATTCTACTTCAAACGTTCGAGAGCAGCGTCTTCTGACCCCTGCAGCGCCTCGATATCTTGACATGCTTGCCAAATCTTCTTAGGTCTATCTGGTGGTCGGCGACCATTGAGGAACAAGTGTGCTGCGCCGATGATGTCATCTGCGGCCCCTTTTTTGACATGCTAGACCTACCTGCCGCAGAGGAACGTTATGTTCGAGCAGTTCACAAGGTCTCCCTACTTCCTCGCTTGACTCTTTGTCCACCATTCTTCGGTCATTACTTCTCAGAAGCTCGACCAGAGTCAGGCTGAGTAGCCAAGCAGACTTGTGGTTCTTTCAATCTTACGATCATCGACGATTTCACAATCGTTCGGTTAGAGTTTGGTCCTTATCCTAATCTCAACTAGTTTATATCAAACTCTGTATTTATGCCTGTTATCTGACTGCACTAAATTGAAGGAACTTTTCAATATGACTAGGCCCATTCAATTCTATACAATCACTTCTTTAAATCAAAGGTGGCTGAAACAAAAAAGGGTGTCACAGACTGTAACGTAGGCTTGTGTTTGCGACAATGAGAAAGTTTGCACACGTCAGCAAATGTTGCAATGACTCAAATGACTACCTTGAACTCAGGTGTGTCGATAATCATAAAACATTGCGTACCAGACATACTTTAGGATGTTTTTGTAAGTCACCTGCTAATTTGGCTTGTCACCAGATGTGTAGGAAATTTCAACTGGATCCAAAATCCTCATCATACGCCAGAGCGTTCATCGGTGAAGTCAACAATGACAGAAACTGAACAACAGAGAATCAGCGTTCAGCTCGTTTACAATTATTTTAATACACACGAGATTTTCATATACTCACCGTTACATTCGCGGTATCAATTAGGTCATAAGATCGTTGATTAGCGCAAATGTTGGTTTTCAGAATTACTAAATATGCAGGGTTCTACAACAGCATTGGCAAAAATTAATTGATAGGAAATTAATTTCAATTAATTGATTAATAAACCATCTTCAATTCAATTAATTGATTGGATTAGTTGCCAATTATTCCAATTAATTGCAATTACTCAAGTCAAAAAAGCGATTTATTGAACGATCATTGTAAGTTATGCAGTATAATAAATAGGCCTACACAGTCGATATGACATTCTCTAGGTCTACTCGCATTTGAGACGAATAAGTGTTTGATTTTAGCATAATGCGAAGCCTGTTGATGACATTCGTTTAGAAATAGTTTAAAAGTCTCTAACTAGTGAATACGAAGGTTTCATATTTTCTCTTAGATGAAGTCAAATTATGGTCACCATGGTCAGAGTGGCAGTGTTTTAGTGTTTTAATCGGAAAATATTGCGCTTGAAGAATGAAGGAGAATATAAATATTTATTACCAGTTATTGCTTGATGTTGTTATCATGCAAATTAGTTCAACGAACATAGTGATGAGAGAATTGCCTGTGATAGCAAATTCTGTTTCTGTAAGTGTTTTATTGCACCTTCGTAGACCTACGTGTAGGTGCTATGGAACTAACGTCCTAAGTATTTATCAATCAAGGTGGAAAGTCACGTGAAAAGATCTACCTAGATTTGGCAATGATGAAAAATAGTTGCAATTATTGTCAATTAATTGATTGCTCATGTGATTCAATTAAATTAATTGATCTTTGGCGAAATAGATTGCCATTAAATTTTTCCAACCCCTTGTTCTACAGGGCTGATTGTAAAAAGCGATCCACCTAAATTATGTCGAAATTCAATCGACTTCATGCCTCATGAAGTGCCGCACTGCAGCGTACAATTCATCATTCGAGAGCTTACATGAGCTGTGATAAACTTGTATTCGTTGTTTTGTCTACTGGACAGTGCTCAAAATATGGAAATCGTCCGATCTGCAAATCGTAATTTTTCAATAAGAAAAAATGCGAATATGATAATGAATAAGTAATGCCTACTGCTGGCGAGGAGTGCCCCGGAGAGGGATGATCAATCCGATGCCATGCCACCGGGGCCTACCGTACCCAAGCCAAAGACGTTCACACGGGTGAACAGCATTGACCGGAGGAGGCAGGAACTCCCCGAGAGTCCCATCCCACACCCTCCCTCCGAAGAAGGGCGGTGTTCATCGCTGAGGTCACTCTGGACAGGGCATAGCCAGATATGCAACAAGGCAATAAGAATAAGGCATCGAACTGCCAACAACAGAGCTGCAGCGGCAAAAATGCCCCTTTTTATTCGCCTGTTTACGAACCAAACCCCCCCGCAGGGAAAATGTCCGGGTCGAGACCGCACGGGTCGAATATGCAGGCTATATTCAGATACGGTTAATTAGTTCTTTTTCAACCTGCCTTCAACCTTCTCCTCATAACCGCTTCAGTTCGCCATCTGTAGTCGGTGTGAGAGAACAAAGAAATGCCTCCGCTACTTGTTTGTGCCTCAGCTGTGCACTCGATCGACTGGAGTTTTGTCTTGTACCTTCGTTCACCTTGCGTGGTGATTGTGTTCTTTAATGGCAACGAGCGGTTTTCATATTTTGACGGTAGAAGTTAATCGTGGCTCACTTTCGAGCTGAAAATGCAGGCTCTCGAATGATGTATAGCACGCTGTTGTACGACACGATTGAAAGCATGATAATCGATTGAATGTCACAACTGTTGATCAAGCCAAGAATTGGCAGCCCCATTCTACCGTCATGCTGAATTTCACATCATATGGCAACTTTCGGAGCGTCAGCGGATGTGGAAATTTGTAGCTGCTGAAGTTTTTTCTTTCTAGATTAACGGCAGGGTCTTGTGGAATCCCTAAATGAACCTCAGATGGTGGAAAAAAGCTCAACATCCCCCCTCTAAGTAAGTAAGTAGTTAAGTCGATCCTCTCGTTGCTATTGTGTGGAGGAGTTGGAGTGGCGATTCGTCGTGCTTCCATTCTGCATTGCCATCTTGTCCATGGTTACTGTAGGATAATTGGTGACCAGATTGTGGAGGCGTGTGTTCATAGAGGGAACATGTGATGGCCTTGCAAGTGGATGCTATCTTGATGTGGTGTGTCCCGATGTGGTGCATTGTGATGTAGTCAGAGCAGGGGGCAATTCTTCGGTTTATGATCAGTAACAAGTGACAAGTGATTTATGACAAGTTGATTTTGACAAGTGACTATGATTTCAATCCTTCGCCTTGATCAGCAACCACTTGTCAAGACATGACTAGTTAATCTTGCTGAAGACTAGTGGATAATGTGGAGCTGTGATTGGTCGAAAAGTGGTGCAAAGCATAGTGAAACGGACTATGGGAAAACTGCACAGGAGATTCTTCCGTCATAGATTTTCATTTCGATTTTATGCTAATATAGCGTTTATATTTTACGAATCATTGTAATAATCATTATGATGACAAAGAATAAATGTGATATTAAGCGTTTTAGTTTGAAAAGTCTTAACTGAAGAGCATCGGTGCTTCTAAAACCAACAATGAATTTGTCTGAATTCGCTGTCCGCGATCATAGAAATCTGCAACATCCGTTCTTCATGATTATGATAAGCGGGTTTAATCGTAGATTATCATTGTAGACAAGTCAAACTATAGTCCCAGCAAATAAGAAAACATTACCAAGAGATAACTGCTACAGAAAGTTTCGAAGCTTCGGGTAATAGAATAAATTGAAGCCTCCTGTTTGACAAATTTGACGAGGCCAAACGTCATACTAAAGAAACACGAGTGAATCCATTTAATTAAGCATTGAAAAGTAGGCATACAGAATTGGCGGGACTTGACAGTGGGAATAGATGACCAATATTTGCCGGACACAACGTTTTATGAATAGCCATAAATGACATTGGTAAGAATACCTAGAAAAAATCGCAAGGAATAAAACCTCGCCTTGCAACCTCACGAGTGTCAGTCTACTTTACTCGCACTCTCCCGATTCTAACAATCCAAGTACCGTTAGTAATTTTCCTTATTACAAAGAAGTCTGACTGGAGAGTGATAGTGCACTGTCTTTGCATTCAAACAACATCATCCAAAATGTATCGATTTCTTACACATGGGAACAATGATGTTAATGATCATTTCAAAATAATTGGCCCCATTTAGAGGATTATAAGAGATAAACGAGCTTGTAAAAGAACAAAAATTGAGATTCCACCCACCACCGGAAAACGTAAACACCGTGATCATTTAGCAGCTTTTGCTGTAAGTGAATTGCGCCTTCCAATAAATTCAGCTATGCTCATTCATGTTACCTTTCAAAATAAATTTGACTACATCTGTCAACAGAATGAGTCCCCTCGCCGTTTACCGTTTTGTGCACAATGCTGTGAAGAACTTCTCGAACCAATCACGAACTAATTTTTTCGTACTTAATTAAATCTCGGTCTTCCTGGCCTATATCAATCCAGCACTGATCGAGACTCATGAAATTTCTTTGCTCAAAGATCACTATTATCAAGGATCTGTTTAGGTTGCATGTTCATGTAAGTGTTACACACACAACAAGTACCAATGAGAAAATATCAATTGCGCATATGAATATTTTTTCTAATTTAGCAATTGTGTGTAGAAAAAGAATGACTGGAACATACAAAAAGTATCTAAAAATAACAGCTTTGGCAATGTTTGTTAAACGCCTGTGCTGTTTCTACCAACTATGCGAGCGAATCTATTACAGCATCTATTTAAGCGAATATTTCATTTACCTAACATGAAATACTGAAGATTCGTTTACAGAAATTTATTGGCAAAAGCACTTTATGCATAATTTCCTCTATTAACATGTATATCCCAGCATGTGTTCAATCAATACACGTCCTTCAATTGAAGTAATGCTGGCTCACATTTCATAAGAGAATGAAGTGTTCTCATAAATTATGCAATATAACAGAAGCAATAATGTTAAGCAAGACTGTCCCGCGTCTGTTTCGCAATAAAATTCTCGAAGGGCCGAGAATACTAGTTTATATTCCAAAACTCCACTTTCTAAAAACTAATGTAAGAAAGGACAAAATGCTTGACTTGCATTTGTTTCCACATTATTGTAAATATCATTGATACGTCCCCCCCCCCCCATATTCACCCTATTTTTTTTTATTTTAATTGAATGTCTTTTACTTCCACTGATGCTGATAATGCAAGCATGATAGGTAAAAATTCTTCCGTCATAAATACGTGATTATGACAAGTAAAAGCTTATTACTGATCAAGTCGAAGAATTCAATCACTTGTCATACCACTAGTTACTGGTCAAAATTTACTGATCAAAATAAACTTGTCAACTTGTCAACTGATCATGTCGAAGGATTGAAATCACTAGTTACTTGTCACTTGTCACTTGTCATAGCGCATGATCAGTGACCGAAGAATTGCCCCCAGGTAGTTGTTTTCAGTGTCGTCTCCGTCGGAGAAGGAACATCTCTCTTCTCTGTCCAGGCAATCGCACTGAAGCACGTGAACTGTCTCATTTCATTCTCATGCAGTCATAGAGATAGACTCTTTATCTGAAGTTGACTACCATGGAAATTGACTCAAGGTCGCGGCTGATCCGGGGGGAACTCAGTTGGGACATGAACCACCAATGAAAAGCTTAGAATTGCACATGTCACTGATCCGTTGACAAATGCATCTAAGTGGAAATGTGTGCGAGTTTTGTGCCACTATTGTGCATTGCATGAAGCTTAACTTCCATGAGTTATCAATTTCTATGTCTGTAGGTGTGATGAAGTCTCTCTCTGCCTCCATCAATGATTTCTTCAGTCAGAGGAGAAGATTGTGGTCGGAATTGAGTTCATTGACATCGATGCCAAATGAACGTCGTAGAAATTCTACGGGAACTAGCATCCACGTGATATCCCCAATGTCAAGGAAACATCTTGCATCGATCACGTGATGATTGTAGGGGAAGAGTTTCTCTCCATGCGCTACTGACGGAAGAGGCTGATCCGTTTGTTTGATTTGTGTATTAGCCACTGAACAAGGCTGACCAGGTGCCGCTTGTGCACCGGAAATGGGGCGCAGTGATGCGTAACGAATGCGACATTCCTAATGTGATAGCTGCTTTATCAATGATGCGAGGACGATTCGCATCAGTGGAATGACCGTTAATTGTTTATATCCGCACATCATTGGGATGGAGTTGAGGAAGACGTCTCTCATCGTCCCTCCATCTGGACCTGTGTCTCCTTTTCATGAATCCAATCTTCTTCATTTCTTTCTTCCTCCACTTGTTCCCTGGTCGCGGGGATCGGTCATTAACAAGAAGCGCTTCTGACAGTTCATCAGAGTGCAGTTGTTCACCATCAGCCATCGCCAAATTGTCAGTGTCCTTTAACTCTCGCTTCCTGACGAATTTTGTGAGTTTCTTTTAAACCAAGCAAGCTGGGGAGACCAGATTTCTAACAGTTTGCCTTCTACGTATGATGCAACCTCTGACGGAAGGATAATAAATTTGGCACAATACTTCTGGCGTGAGAGCTATTTTTGAAATTTTGAAAGGAATATTTTGGCTGATATTCGGTATATGTTCACTTGCGGCATCAATTCTTGATGAAATAAGTTGAGATTACACAAAGGATTCTTCCTATTAATAGAGACATGTTCACAAATGCAAAAAATTTGAATTTTGAATTTGAAGCTATCTGCTTACATTATGCATGTTTAAATTTGAAATTCAAATTTCAAATATGATTTTTTATTTTTTTTTGTATGTTTTAGTTCTGCAACTAATCAGCAGCTATTGAACATTTTCAGAATCATGTTGCTTTTAGCCTCAGTGTCTTGATAAAAGTTCATCGAATTGGGTTGTTTCTTCACCTGCGGAAACTACTTACTAAAATGTGCGATTTTAGTGATATTTGAGTTGAACTAAAAGTTTGAATGATTTGACCTTTGAACTTCACCTCAGCCCAGGGATGACCTTAGAAATAAAACTGATGCCGTTTTTCTGAATCTCCTTTCAATGCCTATTCGAATGATGTTTGGTTTGTCAAAATTGGTGCAATAGTTTGGGAGATCAGCAGGGGGCCACAGTGGTGCGGGAGTTAATCTAAGTTGTACCTCAGGTGTACCACAAGGTTCTGTTATTGCCCCTTACCTCTTCTCAAGTCACATGGGCACTCTTAAACCCAAACTTCCTGAATGGAACATTTTCAAGTACGCAGATGATGTAGTTATTGCTATAAAAAATACCGATTATAAAGGATAACTGACATGAATATCTTCAATTCATTTAAAAATTGAACATATGGAGAACTGGTGTCCATCATAAGTGGCCCTACGTTTAAACACAAATAAAACAAAAATGATGCTGATACAAGGACGTAGAAATTACGCAGCGCTTCAGAGCAAATTTTCACTTGTGTCGGAAATGAAGATAACTTGGGGTGATATTTCACGAAACGTTAGCTTGGGATAATCAATGCCGCTAGGTACATATGCAGACTCTCATCTCATAGAATCTTTCTGTTGAAAACAGCTTCGCTTAAAATTGGGGCGCCAAGAAACAAAATGACGGACCTCGTCAAAGTTTATAAGTCACATATTCATAGTAATAACCTCGAATACAATTGTCCTCTACTCGTTGGGTTGAATTCAAAGAACTCAAAACGAATGGTAACTCATCCGTAAAAGATGCCACCAGGATAATTTTCGTGACTTTGATGCAAGTGCAGTTTTAGCTTGCCTACTCTAGAGGACAGACGTCCAGAACCTCGCAAGTGAAGACTTTTCACCAGATGTTGAATCCGGTGTCATTCAGCTTCATGATAAAGTAAGCGAAACCGAACCTGATACCGAACTCGAAACATTTAGCTGTTCGTTATTGTTCTACTGTCCGGCGTTCATCGACATTATACAATACTGTACATCGATGTATAACAGCATAATGTTCTGAAACACATCTGACAATTTCTGTTGTATTTTCTCCTTATGACTTTCATTCATTTGATCTTTCCTTGAACCATGATTTGTAACTCTATCTCAGTCTACACTTTCTGTATTGTTTACTATTGCGAAGAAAATATAAGTTTTCATAGAACATCGTGCTTAACGTGCAAATGTGATGCCCAATCAATAATTTTCAACTGAGTGTTATGAGTAGGCCAGCCCAGCTGCCGGAAGGCCCAGTTAGCGATCAGTCTCTTCCATGGTCAATCGATCAATTTGGCACATGAACATGATGAAGCACATACATGGAGTGAAGTATTGTGGCCAATATTCATTGAATAATTATACTTCACATAAGGCAACGTTGCAATAAACAAAAATTTGAAGTGAGCAAGACTTCGCATAATCAAGGCAAAATGCTTGAAATAGGACGTCAAGGACTTGATTTTGTAATAAGAACCTAAGAAATGGACAAAGACTAAAAGGCGCGTTCACATTAGAACGATAAGATTCTTCAAGCCTTCCTATTGCCTTACCCTCACAATTCTCTCATTACCCATCTCACGATGCAGAAGCAATGATAATGTTGACGACATCTCGTCTAGTGTCAAATGTCCAGTTGTGATGCTAAAACTCGCGCTGAAACCCTTCTGGCAACTTTACTTGAGGATTAAGCCGGTGGCGAAGGAAAGTGTCACTCTATGACCGAATGTGGTGTCTTACCGGATTTCAATTTCATGGTCTGAACGCAGGGAAGGAGCACAAAGTCTCACGATGTCTCGATGTATCATCATGTGTTATCTAAGTTAGAATGGCAATATAATGGCTGCTCTCTGACTTAGTTGCAATTCATTAAGTGATTGATTGTTCTGTTAGAGAAATCAATTGATTGCAAGATCGTTACCACCGATAATTGGAGGACGGTTATGTGTCTTCGGTAATATTTGTAGATGTCACAGACTTTAAAAAGCCACTGCTTCATATTGTGTTTTATATGAGGTCCTAGAAGCATTGTAGTGGTGCACGTCGCAGTTTGTTCCCAGCATCCACTTCGCCGCAGCAACATAGATGAATAAATGATGATTTAACGTCACTACTCTCCCTTCCTAGGGGCTCCGGATTCCCTTCCTGCCGACTTCAAATGACACACTCAGGGCTCGACCACAGGACAGAATGATCGCTAGGCCAAGCACTTACCCACTGTACCACGGAGACCGGATGCCCTTCCTGCCGACTTCCAATGACACTCTCGGGGCTCGACCTCTGGACCAACAGATCGCTAGGCCAAGCACTTAACCACTGTGCCACGGGGACCACATGTGCAAAACACTCTTAAAAAGGAATTTGGTGCTTTGACCATCTTTATAAGTGATTTCTGAATGGAGGAGCGAAACACAGGGTTTGTTTCGTTTCTTTCTTGATTGTGTCTTCAGAGTTTATTTCATTTGCTTTCTTTCTTGATTGTGTCTTCAGAGTTTATTTCATTTGCTTTCTTTCTTGATTGTGTCTTCAGAGTTTATTTCATTTGCTTTCTTTCTTGATTGTGTCTTCAGAGTTTATTTCATTTGCTTTCTTTCTTGATTGTGTCTTCAGAGTTTATTTCATTTGCTTTCTTTCTTGATTGTGTCTTCAGAGTTTATTTCATTTGCTTTCTTTTCTTTCTTGATTGTGTCTTCAAGAGTTTATTTCATTTGCTTTCTTTCTTGATTGTGTCTTCAGAGTTTATTTCATTTGCTTTCTTTCTTGATTGTGTCTTCAGAGTTTATTTCATTTGCTTTCTTTCTTGATTGTGTCTTCAGAGTTTATTTCATTTGCTTTCTTTCTTGATTTGTGTCTTCAGAGTTTTATTTCATTTGCGTTTCTTTCTTGATTGTGTCTTCAGAGTTTATTTCATTTGCTTTCTTTCTTGATTGTGTCTTCAGAGTTTATTTCATTTGCTTTCTTTCTTGATTGTGTCTTCAGAGTTTATTTCATTTGCTTTCTTTCTTGATTGTGTCTTCAGAGTTTATTTCATTTGCTTTCTTTCTTGATTGTGTCTTCAGAGTTTATTTCATTTGCTTTCTTTCTTGATTGTGTCTTCAGAGTTTATTTCATTTGCTTTCTTTCTTGATTGTGTCTTCAGAGTTTATTTCATTTGCTTTCTTTCTTGATTGTGTCAAGGACTTGCTAAGACAGTATATTGCAGTGATGATCCGAAAATTCAATTCTCACAAAAATGAATCACTAAAAACCCGCCAATAATCCGTCCGCGGGATGAATCCCGCGCCAAACCTGTCTGCATGAAATATATGTCATTGGCTTTGCTCTGATGATATCTATAAGAGAATATATCTTTGTGTATTACATTGGTTATTTGATGTCATTCAGAACGGATATTTGCAGCCACAAGTGACAGTTCTTGCAGACGAAGTTGATGTTTCAGCTATGCACTGAATGCAGCCAATTTCCGCTTAGAATGGATGACCTGTTGAACAACATTTGTAGGACACACAGAGGAAATTTGCTGCTGATCCAGAGACCTCTCAAGTGGATGTATTTTCGTCGCCCTATTCATTGCTGTGATGATGCAACCGATCAACGATAAGGTTTGCAGAGTCAACAGTGCATCGGTAAACAATGGAAATGTCATTCAAAAGTCAGTTGAAAGTAGACGCCAACTTCATCGCATTCTTGTTGTATGTCTGATGTGAAATTGATTGAGAGCCGATGCAGGGCAAGAAAATTGACATTCTCCGGCAACATTCCGTTGGTTGAAGATTCCTGTGGACTTATGATAAGGAACGTACAAGTTATGAAGATAATTGATAGAAAAATGACACATTAGCAAACACAAATCTCCGAAAGATAAATATTGTAAAATAATAAGCGCATATACATTTTGATAGGACTACGACTCCGGGGGCTGATAGGACTCCGACTCCGGGGGTTGATAGGACTCCGACTCCGGGGGTTGATAGGACTCCGACTCCGGGGGTTGATAGGACTCCGACTCCGGGTGTTGATAGGACTCCGACTCCGGGGGTTGATAGGACTCCGACTCCGGGTTGATAGGGACTGCCGACTCCGGGTGTTGATAGGACTCCGACTCCGGGTGTTGATAGGACTCCGACTCCGGGGGTTGATAGGACTCCGACTCCGGGGGTTGATAGGACTCCGACTCCGGGGGTTGATAGGACTCCGACTCCGGGGGTTGATAGGACTCCGACTCCGGGGGTTGATAGGACTCCGGGGGTTGATAGGGGGACGTTCCGACTCCGGGGGTTGATAGGACTACGACTCCGGGGGTTGAATAAGGACTCCGACTCCGGTTTTTGATGACTTTCCGACTCCGTGGGTTGATAGGACCTCCGACTCCGCGGTTTTTGATAGGAACTTTCCGACTCCCGGGGTTGATAGGACACTTCGACTACCGGTTTTTTGATCAGGAACTATCCGGGGTTGATAGGACTCCGACTACTGTTTTTGATAGGACTCCGACTCCGGGGGTTGATAGGACTTCGACTCCGGGGGTTGATAGGACTCCGACTCCGGGGGTTGATAGGACTCCGACTCCGGGGGTTGATAGGACTCCGACTCCGGGGGTTGATAGGACTCCGACTCCGGTTTTTGATAGGACTCCGACTCCGGGGGTTGATAGGACTCCGACTCCGGGGGTTGATAGGACTCCGACTCCGGGGGTTTGATAGGATCCCGACTCCGGGGGGTTGAAAGGACTCCGACTCCGGGGGTTGATAGGACTCCGACTCCGGGGGTTGATAGGACTCCGACTCGGGGGGTTGATAGGACTCCGACTCCGGGGTTGATAGGACACCGACTCCGGGGTTGATAGCACTCCGACTCCGGGGGTTGATAGCACTACGACTCCGGGGGTTGATAGGACTACGACTCCGGGAGTTGATAGGACTCCGACTCCGGGGGTTGATAGGACTCCGACTCCGGGGGTTGATAGGACTCCGACTCCGGTTTTTGATAGGACTCCGACTCCGGGGGTTGATAGGACTCCGGTTTTTGATAGGACTCCGACTCCGGGGTTTGATAGGACTCCGGCTTTTGATAGGACTCCGACTCCGGGGGTTGATAGGACTTCGACTCCGGGGGTTGATAGGACTCCGACTCCGGGGGTTGATAGGACTCCGACTCCGGGGGTTGATAGGACTCCGACTCCGGGGATTGATAGGACTCCGACTCCGGGGGTTGATAGGACTCCGACTCCGGTTTTTGATAGGACTCCGACTCCGGGGGTTGATAGGACTCCGGTTTTTGATAGGACTCCGACTCCGGGGTTTGATAGGACTCCGGCTTTTGATAGGACTCCGACTCCGGGGGTTGATAGGACTTCGACTCCGGGGGTTGATAGGACTCCGACTCCGGTTTTTGATAGGACTCCGACTCCGGGGGTTGATAGGACTCCGACTTCGGGGGTTGATAGGACTCCGACTCCGGTTTTTGATAGGACTCCGACTCCGGGGGTTGATAGGACTCCGACTCCGGTTTTTGATAGGACTCCGACTCCGGGGGTTGATAGGACTCCGACTCCGGGGGTTGATAGGACTCCGGCTTTTGATAGGACTCCGACTCCGGGGGTTGATAGGACTCCGGCTTTTGATAGGACTCCGACTCCGGGGGTTGATAGGACTCCGGTTTTTGATAGGACTCCGACTCCGGGGGTTGATAGGACTCCGACTCTGGGGGTTGATAGGACTCCGACTCCGGGGGTTGATAGGACTCCGGCTTTTGATAGGACTCCGACTCCGGGGGTTGATAGGACTCCGGTTTTTGATAGGACTCCGACTCCGGGGGTTGATAGGACTCCGACTCCGGGGGTTGATAGGACTCCGACTCCGGGGGTTGATAGGACTACGACTCCGGGGATTGATGGGACTCCGGGGGTTGATAGGACTACGACTCCGGGGGTTGATAGGACTCCGACTCCGGGGGTTGATAGGACTACGACTCCGGGGATTGATGGAACTCCGGTTTTTGATAGGACTCCGACTTCGACTCCGGGTGGCAAGTATATAAAGCCTAGTTTTTTGAAAAATACTGGTAACCTATATCATAAATCATTATAGGCTTACCTGAATATATCTTTAGTGATCATTGCTGTATCAATTATCAATCATTTTCGATGAAAGTTGATCAAATGTCGCTTTCAGTTGGATGCATACGACTCGACTCCTCCCATCTTGTTGATGTGTGCTTCATTTTAATATGCGCTTTAGAGGAGCCATCACACACGATTAACGTAAGGGCAAGAGGCAACGTTCTCAAACAAACTAGTATTTCATTTTTGTCTCTGATGTGACCTTATGCGCGTAGGTGTGATCGAGGCTAGGAAGGCTTGTCTTCTCTACTAAATCACCGAGTAAAAAGACAACCCTTTTTTCACTTTCACGGTTCATTCCCTCAACTATTACAAGCTTCGCATGCACTGCTGTCTCTGTATTTTTGTTTGATGGAGAAAGTTGACATCAAGACAGTGACAGCTATGCACGAGGATAAATAATTTGTTTGTATTACGAGGGGCGTTCCAAAAGTATCCGGACTGAGTCCATAACTTTGAGAGTAATGATTCTTGATCCCTCTGAAGTTTAGGTATGTTGAACCATTGTACCATCATTAATAAGCACAAAAAAATTCATCGCCGAATATCTTAATTGGTTACAAAGCTGCAATATATTTTTAGTAATGTCACTACCTTGAAATTTAGAGACGACCAAAATTGGATTATTAAGAATCGTAAGATCATATCATTTATTGTTTCTTTTCTTATGAATTCTTCTCACGGACACTTTGATGTCTTCTATTGCTTTAGAATGTTGACTGATTTAGTCGGGAGATGCATAAGTTTTGTGTTATTGAATTGCACTCGTCTAATGGATTTCCACTGAGCTGCGTTCGATGTTCATGATTCACGAAATTGTCACATTAAAGTTAATGACTTAATGATTTTTCAATCAATCGTCGATACAGTCACGCGATGGAAGATACGAGTATTCAGAAACCGGAGAGCCAGCGCGCAATCATCGCCTTTTTGATATTCGAGGGGTCTACACCAACAGAAATTCATTCGAGGCTAGTCAAACAACTTGGCTACTCAGGTTTTTGCATGGGCAAAACAATTTCGTGAAGGTCGCCAGAACATCAGCGATGAAAGTCGATCGGGTCGCCCAGCGGATGCCACTAGCCAACATGCAATCGCGAATGTCGAGAAAGTGATGATGGAAGACCGACGGTCGACAGTTCCTCAAATCACCATCAAGCTCGGCTTATCTCGTGGAACTGTACACCGCATCTTGAAAGACCATCTTCAATTGAGTAAACTGTGTGCTCTTTGGGTGCCAAAACTGCTGAATTCAGACCAAAGAGAACTCGAAGGGTGGAATGCTCACAAGAAAATGTGCTGGCGCTTAGACCGAGGGAGCTGATGGATGACTGGGCAACGCTTCATGACAACTGATGAAACTTGGCTGCCATACTTCTCTCCCGGAAAACCAAAGAAGCATCGAAGCAGTGGTTGACGAAGGGTTCCACCCCCCCGGTGGAAGCAAAGTCTTCTCCAATGGCAAGAGAAGGATCATGTTGATGCTTTCTGGGATGAACAAGGCATCATCCACTTGGACTTTCTTCCCGACTCCACTGCAATCAATGCGGATTACTACTGTGCAGTATTGCAAGAAGTCCATCACCATCTTCGACATCGCCGTCCAGGGAAGAAATCGAAAGTGATCTGCTTCCATCAAGACAACGCCAGACCCACACCGCTCGGAAAACGATGGGAGAGGATAGATGATCTGTGTTGGGACATCGCACCGCATCCGCCATACAGCCCAGACCTGGCATCCATCGGATTATGCCTTATTTCCTCACATGAAAATGCATTCTTCGTGGAATGCATTTCGACACAATAGGGAGGAGTTGGAACAGAAGACGAGATTCAGTGTTGGCGTCCATCTCACCTGAATGTTCAAGTCTGCCATTCGCAAACTTGAAGATCGCTGGAAGAGAGTGCATCATGTTGCAAGGTGACTACATGTGAGAAGGAGAGGTTTTGCTCTGCCACAAGAAAGACTGGTAGTTGTAAACGTGTATCCCTTTTTCTTTTTTGATAAAAAAATGTTTAAATATCCATTTTTCTTTTTTGACAAAATATTGTTTTTGGTCGTCACTAAATTTTAAGTAGTGACATTACTAAAATATTTGCAGCTTTGTAACTAATAAAGATATCGGGATGAAATTTTTTGTGCTTATTAATGATGATAATGGGTTCAACATACCTAAACTTCAGAGGGATCAGATCATTACTCTTAAAGTTATGGACTCAGTCCGGATACTTTTGGAACGCCCCTCGTATATTTCGGGTCTAGTTATAGGCCGGATTCCGGCGTTCTATCATTTGATAGGACTCCGACTCCGCATCCCTGAGATACAGTGTCCAACTTTTAAATTGAGCATTGATGCACATAGCAGTGTATATTGCGAAACAAATAAGTCGGCGGTAAGTATACACGCGAGGAATGATATGATCAGATTGTGTTGCAGTCTGATACAGCACCACTGCCATATTATTTCTCCGGGACTCGAGTTGTTCAAGGCATTCACAGTAGTCTATGGAAACGGTTTTGCAATACTTGCAGACGATGAAAATCTCTTTTTGTCAACCCCACAAATAAAGGTGCAGCATACTCCAAATTGTGGGTTATCCCCCATGTTAATCAATGTGTTTTCCTCTGAGCCTCCTGTATGACAAGAAGAGCAACTGACTAGAGCTCTGCAGACGCAGGATTCGCAGTAGGCATAGGGTGTACATCATCCATGCACAAACTCGTTCGGGCTGCCGGAGTAAAACACAGCAGTCAGTTGTGAAGTTCTTCAGGTGGTTTGAGCCGTTCAGAGCCGGACTGACGAACTCCTACACGACGAAATGCAATGTCTACGGCTCCCAAGGATCCTTGTGATTGTTCAAGTCTGAGATCATCATTCTAGTCTACGCCTAGACGAACTGACACTCATGGTTATGGGAGACTGGGATATTAATGATCATGTTTGCGTTGAATTATGCAATGGGTACATGAAAAAGAGACTCAAGTGCGAAGCAGTATCATTCAATTATTCCTAGCTCTCACTGTTTATGTTCTAAACTTATTCCCGACGGTAGCAATTGCAGTCATTGATCGGACATTCAATATAGTTTGATATTAATGATCGACACCTCACGCTTGATTGACTATCAGAAATAAGTTCTCATTCCATTCGAAAAAAGGCAGAGTTAGTAGCTGATTTATTTGATATCTTTGATGAAGAATGATCCATTTAGACGATCTAAACAGAAATGAGTTTCTGAACGGATGAGTGAATAACTTTGAAGAATATCACTTTCCTTCTAGAGAGATTTCACTTCCACTTTTCCTACGCCTTATTGCAATGAACACAGAATTAGATTCATCTGCGCGTCCGTCTTCGGTTTCCTAGAAAGGAAGAATTATATCTAACCTTAATTAACCGAAGTGGCACATCACAGAATTAGACAACTTGCTCCTTCTCGAATGGATGATTCATGAATCGCTTACTATTGGAAATGGCGAACAATAAGCTGTCAGCAGAGGACACCAGAGCCAGTGAATGGATGGTGCGCGTGCGTGCTGTGATTCGCACACACCAAAACACACATCGTTGTCTGTCTACATTTCGTGTATGCACTATGCAGTAGGGAATGCGGAGAAGAGGATGGTGAAATCATCAAGTGAACTAATTTTCGTGTGCCCGATGTTTTCTTTAATAATGATCGGGGAGAAAACTTGTGCGCAATGATCTGAATACTTCGAATCTGAAGGAATTGTGGCAATCGAAGAGCTTTGATAGAATTCACAGCAATCCGCAAGCGACGCACGACTTTTATTCCTATCTCTGAAGGTATCAGGAATTATTTTTTGCCCACTTACAAAGTTCCTCGATGTGCCGTCCCTCTAATTACGTCTTCACTACTAGCAAACTGAAGCTAGTAAACTGGAAGAGTAAAACAATTTTATTCTGCGGCACTTTTCAGAAAGATTTCTCTTGCACTTTTGTCTAAGAATACAATACACGCACAAACTGTGCTACCATTTTCTTCATCAACGATGATGTTTATCCCGCGGTAGGATTGTTGGCTCGCTTGTCTTGATGTACTGTCATTGTAAATAAAGTTTATCATTGTCCGGGAATCTCAATTATACTTCCACAAAAAGTACGCATGATCAAACGTAAGTTTGAAATGAAAGGTTTAACGTCACTACTCCTCCATGCTGGGGACTCTGACTGACACGGTCAGGCTGTAACTACTTACTGCTACGCCTGTTGTGCCCAGTTATGAGAGTGCGACATTTGGGCAACGTCGATTGTCGTTCGCATGAGTGCGCCTCCTCCACAGAGTCCGGTCTTGCGCAAGTCCAGGATTGAGATGAAGGAGCTCCGTATCCTTCCTGACGTTGTGCATCCACTTTCTTTTAACTGGAGCGTTGTGGGCTTTTTTCCGGATACCCTTCCTGACGACTTCCAATGACACTCTCGGGGCTCGACCTCTGGATCAAAAGATCGCTAGGCCAAGCACTTCACCACTGTGCCACGGAGACCGGATGCCCTTCCTGCCGACTTCCAATGACACTCTCGGGGCTCGACCTCTGGATCAAAAGATCGCTAGGCCAAGCACTTCACCACTGTACCACGGAGACCGGATGCCCTTCCTGCCGACTTCCAATGACACTCTCGGGGCTCGACCTCTGGACCAAAAGATCGCTAGGCCAAGCACTCAGCCACTGTGCCACGGAGACCGGATGCCCTTCCTGCCGACTTCCAATGACACTGTCGGGGCTCGACCTCAGGACCAGAAGATCGCTAGGCCAAGCACTTCACCACTGTGCCACGGAGACCGGATGCCCTTCCTGCCGACTTCCAATGACACTCTCGGGGCTCGACCTCTGGACCAGAAGATCGCTAGGCCAAGCACTCAGCCACTGTGCCACGGAGACCGGATGCCCTTCCTGCCGACTTCCAATGACACTCTCGGGGCTCGACCTCTGGATCAAAAGATCGCTAGGCCAAGCACTTCACCACTGTGCCACGGAGACCGGATGCCCTTCCTGCCGACTTCCAATGACACTTTCAGGGCTCGACCTCAGTACCAAAAGATCGCTAGGCCAAGCACTTAACCACTGTGCCACGTAGACCGGATGCCCTTCCTGCCGACTTCCAATGACACTCTCGGGGCTCGACCTCTGCACCAAAAGATCGCTAGGCCAAGCACTTCACCACTGTGTCCCGGGGACACCGGATGGCCTTCCTGCCGACTTCCAATGACACTCTCGGGGCTCGACCTCTGCACCAAAAGATCGCTAGGCCAAGCTCTTAACCACTGTGTCCCGGGGACACCGGATGGCCTTCCTGCCGACTTCCAATGACACTCTCGGGGCTCGACCTCTGCACCAAAAGATCGCTAGGCCAAGCACTTCACCACTGTGCCACGGAGACCGGATGGCCTTCCTGCCGACTTACCAATGACACTCTCGGGGCTCGACCTCTGCACCAAAAGATCGCTAGGCCAAGCACTTCACCACTGTGCCACGGAGACCGGATGCCTTTCCTACCGACTTCCAATGACACTCTCGGGGCTCGACCTCTGTACCAGAAGATCGCTAGGCCAAGCACTTCACCACTGTGCCACGGAGACCGGATGCCCTTCCTGCCGACTTCCAATGACACTCTCGGGGCTCGACCTCAGGACCAGAAGATCGCTAGGCCAAGCATTTCACCACTGTGCCACGGAGACCGGATGCCCTTCCTGCCGACTTCCAATGACACTCTCGGGGCTCGACCTCTGGACCAAGACATCAGCAGGCGAAGCACTTCACCACTGTGCCACGGAGACCGGATGCCCTTCCTGCCGACTTCCAATGACACTCTCAGGGCTCGACCTCAGGACCAGAAGATCGCTAGGCCAAGCACTTCACCACTGTGCCACGGAGACCGGATGCCCTTCCTGCCGACTTCCAATGACACTCTCGGGGCTCGACCTCTGGACCAAGACATCAGCAGGCGAAGCACTTCACCACTGTGCCACGGAGACCGGATGCCCTTCCTGACGACTTCCAATGACACTCTCAGGGCTCGACCTCAGGACCAGAAGATCGCTAGGCCAAGCACTTCACCACTGTGCAACGGAGACCGGATGCCCTTCCTGCCGACTTCCAATGACACTTTCAGGGCTCGACCTCAGTACCAAAAGATCGCTAGGCCAAGCACTTAACCACTATGCCGCGGAGACAGGATGCCCTTCCTGCCGACTTCCAATGACACTCTCGGGGCTCGACCTCTGCACCAAAAGATCGCTAGGCCAAGCACTTCACACTGTGTGCCGGGTACACCGGATGGCCTTCCTGCCGACTTCCAATGACACTCTCGGGGCTCGACCTCTGCACCAAAAGATCGCTAGGCCAAGCTCTTAACCACTGTGTCCCGGGGACACCGGATGGCCTTCCTGCCGACTTCCAATGACACTCTCGGGGCTCGACCTCTGCACCAAAAGATCGCTAGGCCAAGCACTTCACCACTGTGCCACGGAGACCGGATGGCCTTCCTGCCGACTTCCAATGACACTCTCGGGGCTCGACCTCTGCACCAAAAGATCGCTAGGCCAAGCACTTCACCACTGTGCCACGGAGACCGGATGCCTTTCCTACCGACTTCCAATGACACTCTCGGGGCTCGACCTCTGTACCAGAAGATCGCTAGGCCAAGCACTTCACCACTGTGCCACGGAGACCGGATGGCCTTCCTGCCGACTTCCAATGACACTCTCGGGGCTCGACCTCAGGACCAGAAGATCGCTAGGCCAAGCATTTCACCACTGTGCCACGGAGACCGGATGCCCTTCCTGCCGACTTCCAATGACACTCTCGGGGCTCGACCTCTGGACCAAGACATCAGCAGGCGAAGCACTTCACCACTGTGCCACGGAGACCGGATGCCCTTCCTGCCGACTTCCAATGACACTCTCTGGGCTCGACCTCAGGACCAGAAGTTCGCTAGGCCAAGCACTTCACCACTGTGCCACGGAGACCGGATGCCCTTCCTGCCGACTTCCAATGACACTCTCGGGGCTCGACCTCTGGACCAAGACATCAGCAGGCGAAGCACTTCACCACTGTGCCACGGAGGACCGGATGCCCTTCCTGACGACTTCCAATGACACTCTCAGGGCTATCGACCTCAGGACCAGAAAGATCGCTTAGGCCAAGCACTTCACCACTGTGCAACGGAGACCGGATGCCCTTCCTGCCGACTTCCAATGACACTCTCGGGGCTCGACCTCTGGACCAGAAGATCGCTAGGCCAAGCACTTCACCACTGTGCCACGGAGACCGGATGCCCTTCCTGCCTACTTCCAATGACACTCTCGGGGCTCGACCTCTGGACCAGAAGATCGCTAGGCCAAGCACTTCACCACTGCGCCACGTAGACCAGCAAAAACACGCTTTAAATATCAGTATATATTAAAAATTATTTTTTTAATATTTTTTATTTTATATTGTAAAAATACCCCTATAGACATGGTCTGATATTTGTCTAAAACTTAAGTTTTCGCACTAAAAGATCTCAACCCTCCAGATTAGATTCTGACTATTTCACCGTTGAACAAAATTCATGTGCAGATCACCTAAGTTTTGAACATGAATCAGTTTGTGATTGTATTGGCCATGAAACGGATGATGAGTATTCCTTCTCTCTCAGGTAGATGCTGTGACGTTCTTCCATCTCAGATCACATGAATCACAAGGATGCGTCATAGGGATTTATCCGTCAAGGCGTCCCAACACATGAAATTGCTTTTTGTCTGAGCATGATTAGAAAAACAGGAATAATAATCACTCATCCTCAGGCATTCCGTGATGAATCGAATCAGCTGTCCATCTTCACAAATAACTTCAAATTCTTATGGGATTCTACAAGAATCGCTATTTAGAAGTTTGTCCATCTAATAACTGACGTCTTTCGGAATCGTGAGATACAAGAAATTCATCACTGACGGTAGAATCTGTGAGTAAAGAGGTATCATGATTCATTTCCTTAATTTGCATTGATTAGACTTTAAAAAAGTACTTCTCAAAGTTGCTGAAGTGATAAAACAGCAATTCATGTATTTTCAGAAAGCACATAGTGGTCTCCGTGGCGCAGTGGTTAAGCGCTTGGCCTGGCGATCTTTCGGTCCGGTGGTCGAACCCCGAAAGTGTCATTGGAAGTCTTCAGGAAGGGCATCCGGTGTCCGTGGCGCAGTGGTTAAGCGCTTGGCCTAGCGACCCCTTGGTCCAGTGGTCGAACCCCGAAATTGTCACTGGAAGTCTTCAGAAAACACACAGTGGTCATCGCTGAGGGGTATTCGGAAAAGGCAAAGTCAGATATACAGATAACCAGCAAAAAGGATTTTAACTTCCTTTTTGCTCTCACCTTTATAGTAACGTTGTGAGAAATATTATCAGAAGCAATGTAATCGCAGTCAGATGAAAACTTCCTTCATTCCGGTAACCAGCACGAGTTTCTGCAGGGAAAGAGGCCGACAATGAGACTTTCACAGAATGATGTACACCTCATAGTTCAGCAGCCAGCACGAGTTTCTGCAGGGAACGAGGCCGACAATGAGACTTTCACAGAATGATGTACACCTCATAGTCCGGCAGCCAGCACGAGTTTGTGCAGGGAACGAGGCCGACAATGAGACTTTCACAGAATGATGTACACCTCATAGTCCGGCAGTCAGCACGAGTTTCTGCAGGGAAGGAGGCCGACAATGAGACTTTCACAGGATGATGTACACCTCATAGTCCGGCAGCCAGCACGAGTTTGTGCAGGCAACGAGGCCGACAATGAGACTTTCACAGAATGATGTACACCTCATAGTCCGGCAGCAGCCGGAACGAGTTTGTGCAGGCAACGAGGCCGACAATGAGACTTTCACAGAATGATGTTCACCTCATAGTCCGGCAGCCAGCACGAGTTTGTGCAGGGAACGAGGCCGACAATGAGACTTTCACAGAATGATGTACACCTCATAGTCCGGCAGTCAGCACGAGTTTGTGCAGGGAACGAGGCCGACAATGAGACTTTCACAGAATGATGTACACCTCATAGTCCGGCAGCAGGTAGCACGAGTTTGTGCAGGGAACGAGGCCGACAATGAGACTTTCACAGAATGATGTACACCTCATAGTCCGGCAGCCAGCACGAGTTTGTGCAGGGAACGAGGCCGACAATGAGACTTTCACAGAATTTGATGTACACCTCATAGTCCGGCAGCCAGCACGAGTTTCTGCCTGCAGGGAACGAGGCCGACTATGAGACTTTCACAGAATGATGTGCACCTCATAGTCCGGCAGCCAGCACGAGTTTCTGCAGGGAACAAGGCCGACAATGAGACTTTCACAGAATGATGTGCACCTCATAGTCCGGCAGCCAGCACGAGTTTCTGCAGGGAACGAGGCCGAAAGTGAGACTTTCACAGAATGATGTACACCTCATACTCCGGCAGACAGAACGAGTTTCTGCAGGGAACGAGGCCGAAAGTGAGACTTTCACAGAATGATGCACACCTCATAGTCCGGCAGCAGGTAGCACGAGTTTCTGCAGGGAACGAGGCCGACAATGAGACTTTCACAGAATGATGTACACCTTTTGTCATCTACGAATCTGCTCGGCTGCTGAGTTCGACCCGGTTCCTCATCATGTCGAACGGAAGCAAAGAAAAACAATTTAATCCATTGGGAAGCAGACTGAGATTATCTATGTTTTAAGGTACTAAGTCTGGGACCATAGTTTTTGGCTAGGAATGTCTTTAGGACATCATTCATCGTGTCCATTATCCATGTACCTTGACCTATAAAGCTAAGCACAAAGTGATCTAGCAAGCCTCATGATATCCGCAACAAAAGCGATTGATCAAAGTTTTGTCACGTCTTCCACATTTTCGCATGCATTGCCCATTAACGTTGTCAACAAGATGATTAACACATGCACATGATAGCAAATTATTTGAAAGCATTTGAGCCAAAATGATGGCGCTTGACAGTGCTTCCCTGATGAATGAGGCTTCATTACTGCTCACTATACTGGGGGCTTGGACAGTACTGACACAGACTGTCAAGGAGCGGATGACCTTCATGCCGACCTCCAATGACACTTTCTGGGCTCGATCTCCGAACAACAGCAGCACGCAGGAAAAATTAGAAAATCTCTTTGTCATTAGGTGTACATGATTCGGTTCTCATTTTCGTCCTCGTTCCCTGAAGAAACGTGTACGAAAAGGGAACCATTTTCGACTCTCAGAAGATGTAAGCGAATCTGCGATCATTAATTTTATTGACCATCCAATTCTTGAGATAGCTGGGACATCTCTCTTCGTGTCAGTGATAAATTATTCATAATTACTGTGTCGGACGGTTCAGGAAAGGATTAGGGAGATATGAATATGTAAATTGAAGCTGGGCAATGGAAGACAAGTTTCTTGGACAGGAAGAAAGATAATCGTCAGGGATGGTTGGATGAAGAAATGATCAGGGAGAAGTTTGCAAGGGCTCATTTCATTTCCTACTGATGCTTCTATTCTGACGTGATTCCTATTTGCTGGTCATTCACAAGTGGTGTTAAGTGGCGATCATGTGACTCTGGTTCATGCCATGGAAAGGCGGGTTTGTCAAAAATTGATAGTTTCTCTTTCCAATCAACTAGATGGAACTACCGAGCAATCAATTGATTGAAATTGGAATCACTGAGCAATCAATTGATTGACATTGGAACTAATGAGCAATCAATTGAATGAAATTGGAACTACTGAGCAATCAATTGATTGACATTGGAACTACTGAGCAATGAATTGATTGAAATTGGAACTACATAGGAATCAATTGATTGAAATTGGAACTACTGAGCAATCAATTGATTGAAATTGGAACTACTGAGCAATCAATTGATTGAAATTGGAACTAATGAGCAATCAATTGATTGAAATTGGAACTACCGAGCAATCAATTGATTGAACTTGGAATACTACTGAGCAATCAATTGATTGAAAAAATGGAAACTGCTGAGCAATCAATTGATTGAAATTGGAAACTATATGAGCAATCATTTGATTGAAATTGGAGAACTACATAGAATCAATTGATTGAAATTGGAACTACTGAGCAATCAATTGATTGAAATTGGAAACTACCAAGCAATGCAATTGATTAGGAAATTGGAACTAATGAGCAATCAATTGATTGAAATTGGAACTACCGAGCAATCAATTGATTGAAATTGGAACTAATGAGCAATCAATTGATTGAAATTGGAACTACTGAGCAATCAATTGATTGAAATTGGAACTAATGAGCAATCAATTGATTGAAATCGTAACTACTGAGCAATCAATTGATTGAAATTGGAACTGCTGAGCAATCAATTGATTGAAATTGGAACTACTGAGCAATCAATTGATTGAAATTGGAACTACTGAGCAATCAATTGATTGAAATTGGAACTACTGAGCAATCAATTGATTGACATTGGAACTACTGAGCAATCAATTGATTGAAATTGGAACTTACATAGGAATCAATTGATTGAAATTGGAACTACATGAGCAATCAATTGATTGTAATTGTAACTACATATGAATCAATTGATTGAAATTTGAACTACTGAGCAATCAATTGATTGAAATTGGAACTAATGAGCAATCAATTGATTGAAATTGGAACTACCGAGCAATCAATTGATTGAAATAGGAACTACTGAGCAATCAATTGATTGAAATTGGAACTACTGAGCAATCAATTGATTGAAATTGGAACTACCGAGCTCAATCAATTGATTGAAATTGGAACTACTGAGCAAATCAATTGATTGACATTGGAACTACTGAGCAATCAATTGATTTGAAATTGGAACTACCGAGCAATCAATTGATTGAAATTGAAGACTACTGAGCAATTCAATTGATTGAAATTGGAAACTGCTGAGCAAATCAATTGATTGAAATTGGAAACTACCGAGCAATCAATTGATTGAAATTGGAAACTATGAGCAATCAATTGATTGAAATTGGAACTACTGAGCAATCAATTGATTGACATTGGAACTACTGAGCAATCAATTGATTGACATTGGAACTAATGAGCAATCAATTGATTGACATTGGAACTACTGAGCAATCAATTGATTGACATTGGAACTACTGAGCAATCAATTGATTGAAATTGGAACTACTGAGCAATCAATTGATTGAAATTGGAACTAATGAGCAATCAATTGATTGAAATTGGAACTACATAGGAATCAATTGATTGAAATTGGAACTACTGAGCAATCAATTGATTGAAATTGGAACTACTGAGCAATCAATTGATTGACATTGGAACTACTGAGCAATCAATTGATTGAAATTGGAACTACTGAGCAATCAATTGATTGAAATTGGAGCTACTGAGCAATCAATTGATTGACATTGGAACTACCGAGCAATCAATTGATTGACATTGGAACTAATGAGCAATCAATTGATTGACATTGGAACTAATGAGCAATCAATTGATTGAAATTGGAACTACTGAGCAATCAATTGATTGAAATTGGAACTACTGAGCAATCAATTGATTGAAATTGGAACTAATGAGCAATCAATTGATTGAAATTGGAACTACATAGGAATCAATTGATTGAAATTGGAACTACTGAGCAATCAATTGATTGAAATTGGAACTACTGAGCAATCAATTGATTGAAATTGGAACTACTGAGCAATCAATTGATTGAAATTGGAACTACTGAGCAATCAATTGATTGAAATTGGAGCTACTGAGCAATCAATTGATTGAAATTGGAACTACTGAGCAATCAATTGATTGAAATTGGAACTACTGAGCAATCAATTGATTGAAATTGTAACTACTGAGCAATCAATTGATTGAAATTGGAACTACATAGCAATCAATTGAATGAAATTGGAACTACTGAGCAATCAATTGATTGAAATTGGAACTACTGAGCAATCAATTGATTGAAATTGGAACTACTGAGCAATCAATTGATTGAAATTGGAACTACTGAGCAATCAATTGATTGAAATTGGAACTACATAGCAATCAATTGATTGAAATTGGAACTACATAGGAATCAATTGATTGAAATTGGAACTACATAGGAATCAATTGATTGAAATTGTAACTACTGAGCAATCAATTGATTGAAATTGGAACTACATAGCAATCAATTGATTGAAATTGGAACTACATAGGAATCAATTGATTGAAATTGGAACTACATAGGAATCAATTGATTGAAATTGTAACTACTGAGCAATCAATTGATTGACATTGTAACTACTGAGCAATCAATTGATTGAAATTGGAACTACTGAGCAATCAATTGATTGAAATTGGAACTACTGAGCAATCAATTGATTGAAATTGGAACTACTGAGCAATCAATTGATTGAAATTGGAACTACTGAGCAATCAATTGATTGAAGTTGGAACTACTGAGCAATCAATTGATTGAAATTGGAACTACATAGGAATCAATTGATTGAAATTGGAACTACTGAGCAATCAATTGATTGAAATTGGAACTACTGAGCAATCAATTGATTGACATTGGAACTACTGAGCAATCAATTGATTGACATTGGAACTAATGAGCAATCAATTGATTGACATTGGAACTACTGAGCAATCAATTGATTGAAATTGGAACTGCTGAGCAATCAATTGATTGAAATTGGAACTACTGAGCAATCAATTGATTGAAATTGGAACTACTGAGCAATCAATTGATTGAAATTGGAACTACTGAGCAATCAATTGATTGAAATTGGAACTACATAGGAATCAATTGATTGAAATTGGAACTACTGAGCAATCAATTTATTGAAATTGGAACTACTGAGCAATCAATTGATTGAAATTGGAACTAATGAGCAATCAATTGATTGAAATTGGAACTACCGAGCAATCAATTGATTGAAATTGGAACTACTGAGCAATCAATTGATTGAAATTGGAACTAATGAGCAATCAATTGATTGAAATTGGAACTAATGAGCAATCAATTGATTGACATTGGAACTACTGAGCAATCAATTGATTGAAATTGGAACTACATAGGAATCAATTGATTGAAATTGGAACCACTGAGCAATCAATTGATTGAAATTGGAACTACATAGGAATCAATTGATTGAAATTGGAACTACTGAGCAATCAATTGATTGAAATTGGAACTACTGAGCAATCAATTGATTGACATTGGAACTACTGAGCAATCAATTGATTGAAATTGGAACTACTGAGCAATCAATTGATTGAAATTGGAACTACTGAGCAATCAATTGATTGAAATTGGAACTACTGAGCAATCAATTGATGAAATTGGAACCACTGAGCAATCAATTGATTGAAATTGGAACTACTGAGCAATCAATTGATTGAAATTGGAACTACTGAGCAATCAATTGATTGAAATTGGAACTATGAGCAATCAATTGATTGAAATTGGAACTACTGAGCAATCAATTGATTGACATTGGAACTACTGAGCAATCAATTGATTGAAATTGGAACTACTAAGCAATCAATTGATTGACATTGGAACTACTGAGCAATCAATTGATTGAAATTGGAACTACTGAGCAATCAATTGATTGACATTGGAACTACTGAGCAATCAATTGATTGAAATTGGAACTACTGAGCAATCAATTGATTGAAATTGGAACTACTGAGCAATCAATTGATTGAAATTGGAACTAATGAGCAATCAATTGATTGAAATTGGAACTACTGAGCAATCAATTGATTGAAATTGGAACTACTGAGCAATCAATTGATTGAAATTGGAACTAATGAGCAATCAATTGATTGAAATTGGAACTACTGAGCAATCAATTGATTGAAATTGGAACTAATGAGCAATCAATTGATTGAAATTGGAACTACTGAGCAATCAATTGATTGAAATTGGAACTAATGAGCAATCAATTGATTGACATTGGAACTAATGAGCAATCAATTGAATGAAATTGGAACTACTGAGCAATCAATTGATTGACATTGGAACTACTGAGCAATGAATTGATTGAAATTGGAACTACATAGGAATCAATTGATTGAAATTGGAACTACTGAGCAATCAATTGATTGAAATTGGAACTACTGAGCAATCAATTGATTGAAATTGGAACTAATGAGCAATCAATTGATTGAAATTGGAACTACCAAGCAATCAATTGATTGAAATTGGAACTACTGAGCAATCAATTGATTGAAATTGGAACTACTGAGCAATCAATTGATTGAAATTGGAACTACATAGGAATCAATTGATTGAAATTGGAACTACTGAGCAATCAATTGATTGAAATTGGAACTAATGAGCAATCAATTGATTGAAATTGGAACTACTGAGCAATCAATTGATTGACATTGGAACTACTGAGCAATCAATTGATTGAAATTGGAACTACATAGGAATCAATTGATTGAAATTGGAACTACTGAGCAATCAATTGATTGAAATTGGAACTAATGAGCAATCAATTGATTGAAATTGGAACTACTGAGCAATCAATTGATTGAAATTGGAACTACTGAGCAATCAATTGATTGAAATTGGAACTACATAGGAATCAATTGATTGAAATTGGAACTACTGAGCAATCAATTGATTGAAATTGGAACTACTGAGCAATCAATTGATTGAAATTGGAACTACTGAGCAATCAATTGATTGAAATTGGAACTACTGAGCAATCAATTGATTGAAATTGGAACTACTGAGCAATCAATTGATTGAAATTGGAGCTACTGAGCAATCAATTGATTGAAATTAGAACTACTGAGCAATCAATTGATTGAAATTGGAACTAATGAGCAATCAATTGATTGAAATTGGAACTACTGAGCAATCAATTGATTGAAATTAGAACTACTGAGCAATCAATTGATTGAAATTGGAACTAATGAGCAATCAATTGATTGAAATTGGAACTACCGAGCAATCAATTGATTGAAATTGGAACTACTGAGCAATCAATTGATTGAAATTGGAACTAATGAGCAATCAATTGATTGAAATTGTAACTACATAGCAATCAATTGATTGAAATTGGAACTACTGAGCAATCAATTGATTGAAATTGGAACTACTGAGCAATCAATTGATTGAAATTAGAACTACTGAGCAATCAATTGATTGAAATTGGAACTAATGAGCAATCAATTGATTGAAATTGGAACTACTGAGCAATCAATTGATTGAAATTGGAACTAATGAGCAATCAATTGATTGAAATTGGAACTACATAGGAATCAATTGATTGAAATTGGAGCTACTGAGCAATCAATTGATTGAAATTGGAACTACTGAGCAATCAATTGATTGAAATTGGAACTAAATAGGAATCAATTGATTGAAATTGGAACTACTGAGCAATCAATTGATTGAAATTGGAACTAATGAGCAATCAATTGATTGAAATTGGAACTACTGAGCAATCAATTGATTGAAATTGGAACTACTGAGCAATCAATTGATTGAAATTGGAACTACTGAGCAATCAATTGATTGAAATTGGAACTAATGAGCAATCAATTGATTGAAATTGGAACTACCGAGCAATCAATTGATTGAAATTGGAACTGCTGAGCAATCAATTGATTGAAATTGGAACCACTGAGCAATCAATTGATTGAAATTGGAACTACTGAGCAATCAATTGATTGAAATTGGAACTACTGAGCAATCAATTGATTGAAATTGGAACTACTGAGCAATCAATTGATTGAAGTTGGAAACTACGAGCAATCAATTGATTGAAATTGGAACTACATAGGAATCAATTGATTGAAATTGGAACTACTGAGCAATCAATTGATTGAAATTGGAACTACTGAGCAATCAATTGATTGACATTGGAATACTGAGCAATCAATTGATTGACATTGGAACTAATGAGCAATCAATTGATTGACATTGGAACTACTGAGCAATCAATGATTGAAAATTGGAACTACAGAGCAATCAATTGATTGAAATTGGAACTACTGAGCAATCAATTGATTGAAATTGGAACTACATAGCAATCAATTGATTGAAATTGGAACTACTGAGCAATCAATTGATTGAAATTGGAACTAATGAGCAATCAATTGATTGACATAGGAACTAATGAGCATACAATTGAATGAAATTGGAACTACTGAGCAATCAATTGATTGACATTGGAACTACTGAGCAATGAATTGATTGAAATTGGAACTACCGAGCAATCAATTGATTGAAATTGGAACTACTGAGCAATCAATTGATTGAAATTGGAACTAATGAGCAATCAATTGATTGAAATTGGAACTAATGAGCAATCAATTGATTGACATTGGAACTACTGAGCAATCAATTGATTGAAATTGGAACTACATAGGAATCAATTGATTGAAATTGGAACCACTGAGCAATCAATTGATTGAAATTGGAACTACATAGGAATCAATTGATTGAAATTGGAACTACTGAGCAATCAATTGATTGAAATTGGAACTACTGAGCAATCAATTGATTGACATTGGAACTACTGAGCAATCAATTGATTGAAATTGGAACTACTGAGCAATCAATTGATTGAAATTGGAACTACTGAGCAATCAATTGATTGAAATTGGAACTACTGAGCAATCAATTGATTGAAATTGGAACCACTGAGCAATCAATTGATTGAAATTGGAACTACTGAGCAATCAATTGATTGAAATTGGAACTACTGAGCAATCAATTGATTGAAATTGGAACTACTGAGCAATCAATTGATTGAAATTGGAACTACTGAGCAATCAATTGATTGACATTGGAACTACTGAGCAATCAATTGATTGAAATTGGAACTACTAAGCAATCAATTGATTGACATTGGAACTACTGAGCAATCAATTGATTGAAATTGGAACTACTGAGCAATCAATTGATTGACATTGGAACTACTGAGCAATCAATTGATTGAAATTGGAAACTACTGAGCAATCAAATTGATTGAAATTGGAACTACTGAGGCAATCAATTGATTGAAATTGGAACTAATGAGCAATCTATTGTTTGAAATTGTAACTACTGAGCAATCAATTGATTGAAATTGGAACTACTGAGCAATCAATTGATTGAAATTGGAACTAATGAGCAATCAATTGATTGAAATTGGAACTACTGAGCAATCAATTGATTGAAATTGGAACTAATGAGCAATCAATTGATTGAAATTGGAACTACTGAGCAATCAATTGATTGAAATTGGAACTAATGAGCAATCAATTGATTGACATTGGAACTAATGAGCAATCAATTGAATGAAATTGGAACTACTGAGCAATCAATTGATTGACATTGGAACTACTGAGCAATGAATTGATTGAAATTGGAACTACCGAGCAATCAATTGATTGAAATTGGAACTACTGAGCAATCAATTGATTGAAATTGGAACTACTGAGCAATCAATTGATTGAAATTGGAACTAATGAGCAATCAATTGATTGAAATTGGAACTACCAAGCAATCAATTGATTGAAATTGGAACTACTGAGCAATCAATTGATTGAAATTGTAACTACTGAGCAATCAATTGATTGAAATTGGAACTACATAGGAATCAATTGATTGAAATTGGAACTACTGAGCAATCAATTGATTGAAATTGGAACTAATGAGCAATCAATTGATTGAAATTGGAACTACTGAGCAATCAATTGATTGAAATTGGAACTACTGAGCAATCAATTGATTGAAATTGGAATACATATAGGAATCAATTGATTTGAAATTGGAATACTGAGCAATCAATTGATTGAAATTGGAACTAATGAGCAATCAATTGATTGAAATTGGAACTACTGAGCAATCAATTGATTGAAATTGGAAACTTACTGAGCAATCAATTGATTGAAATTGGAACTACATAGGAATCAATTGATTGAAATTGGAACTACTGAGCAATCAATTGATTGAAATTGGAATACTGAGCACTCAATTGATTGAAATTGGAACTACTGAGCAATCAATTGATTGAAATTGGAACTACTGAGCAATCAATTGATTGAAATTGGAACTACTGAGCAATCAATTGATTGAAATTGGAGCTACTGAGCAATCAATTGATTGAAATTAGAACTACTGAGCAATCAATTGATTGAAATTGGAACTAATGAGCAATCAATTGATTGAAATTGGAACTACTGAGCAATCAATTGATTGAAATTAGAACTACTGAGCATTCAATTGATTGAAATTGGAACTAATGAGCAATCAATTGATTGAAATTGGAACTACCGAGCAATCAATTGATTGAAATTGGAACGACTGAGCAATCAATTGATTGAAATTGGAACTAATGAGCAATCAATTGTTTGAAATTGTAAACTACATAGCAATCAATTGATTGAAATTGGAACTATGCTGAGCAAATCAATTGATTGAAATGGAACTACTGAGCAAATCAATTGATTGAAATTAGAACTACTGAGCAATCAATTGATGAAATTCGAACTATGAGCAATCAAATGATGAAATTGGAACTATTGAGCAATCAATTGATTGAAATTGGAAACTACTGAGCAATCAATTGATTGAAAATTGGAACTAGATGAGCAATCAATTGATTGAAATTGGAATCTACATAGGAATTCAATTGATTGAAATTGGAGCTACTGAGCAATTTCAATTGATTGACAATTGGAACTACTGAGCAATCAATTGATTGAAATTGGAACTAAATAGGGAATCAATGATTGAAAAGTGGAACTACTGAGACAATCAATTGATTGAATATTGGAACTAATGAGCAATCAATTGATTGAAATTGGAACTACTGAGCAAATCAATATGATTGAAATTGGAACTACTGAGCAATCAATTGATTGAAATTGGAACTACTGAGCAATCAATTGATTGAAATTGGAACTAATGAGCAATCAATTGATTGAAATTGGAACTACCGAGCAATCAATTGATTGAAATTGGAACTGCTGAGCAATCAATTGATTGAAATTGGAACTACTGAGCAATCAATTGATTGAAATTGGAACTACTGAGCAATCAATTGATTGAAATTGGAACTACTGAGCAATCAATTGATTGAAATTGGAACTGCTGAGCAATCAATTGATTGAAATTGGAACTACTGAGCAATCAATTGATTGAAATTGGAACTACTGAGCAATCAATTGATTGAAATTGGAGCGACTTGGGATATTCCAAGGATTGGGCATTTGTGAGTGGAGTGGTTGCTGTTGTCGTCGCGAGTTCTCTCTTAATGCTTCCCCGAAACACTTCCAAATTTCTATGAAATTGACCGATGAATTTGTGATGCGCAATTTCTATTTCACTAATTCTCTTTCTTTTTTCAGGCTTGTCGATGAAAAAGATGGAGAAACATCCAACCAGAAACAAACAGTTGACCCGATTGTAAGTGAATAATAGATTTTACTTAATTCTTTGTTATATCTCCTTGGGAGGAGGATTCCATATCTTTCCTGTTGCCAACTACCCTGCTTGTTAAACAACGAGAAGTCATTCCTCAGTTTCATTTCACAAGCTTCTCTATGCTCGCCAAGAGTTCCGCTCGCTCAAATATCGGCATGGGATGCAAAGTCGTGAAATCTGTTAAAAGTTCATGACAATATTATAGGCAATAATGAATCAGTGAATGGCTTAACGTCACTACTTCCCCTTACTGAGGACTTGGACGGTGTTGACACAGTCAGACTTTAATCTGAAGCATTATGATCTTTTGGTCCAGATGCCCTTCCTGCCGACTTCCAATGACTCTCGGGGCTCGACCTCAGGACCAGAAGATCGCTAGGCCAAGCACTTTCCCACTGTGCCACGGAGGCCACCATTGTAGGTAATAAACAGTGTTGGACACAGTCCATTATTCTGTTACATAATGGAACTACTTTCGACTGTAACGGACTGTCGCTGCCGGACTATGAGGTGTACATCATTCTGTGAAAGTCTCATCGTCGGCCTCGTTCCCTGCAGAAACTCGTGTTGGCTGCCGGACTATGAGGTGCACATCATTCTGTGAAAGTCTCATTGTCGGCCTCGTTCCCTGCAGAAACTCGTACTGGCTGCCGGACTATGAGGTGCACATCATTCTGTGAAAGTCTCATTGTCGGCCTCGTTCCCTGCACAAACTCGTGCTGCTAGTGCGGACTATGAGGTGTACATCATTCTGTGGAAAGTCTCATTGTCGGCCTCGTTCCCTGCAGAAACTCGTGTTGGCTGCCGGACTATGAGGTGCACATCATTCTGTGAAAGTCTCATTGTCGGCCTCGTTCCCTGCAGAAACTCGTACTGGCTGCCGGACTATGAGGTGCACATCATTCTGTGAAAGTCTCATTGTCGGCCTCGTTCCCTGCAGAAACTCGTGCTGGCTGCCGGACTATGAGGTGTACATCATTCTGGTGAAAAGTCTCATTGTCGGCCTCGTTCCCTGCAGAAACTCGTGCTGGCTTGCCCGGACTATGAGGTGTACATCATTCTGTGAAAGTCTCATTGTCGGCCTCGTTCCCTGCAGAAACTCGTGCTGGCTGCCGGACTATGAGGTGTACATCATTCTGTGAAAGTCTCATAGTCGGCCTCGTTCCCTGCAGAAACTCGTGCTGGCTGCCGGACTCTGAGGGGTACATCATTCTGTAAAAGTCTCATTGTCGGCCTCGTTCCCTGCAGAAACTCGTGCTGGCTGCCGGACTATGAGGTGTACATCATTCTGTGAAAGTCTCATTGTCGGCCTCGTTCCTTGCAGAAACTCGTGCTGGCTGCCGGACTATGAGGTGTACATCATTCTGTGAAAGTCTCACTTTCGGCCTCGTTCCCTGCGCAAACTCGTGCTGGCTGCCGGACTATGAGGTGTACATCATTCTGTGAAAGTCTCATTGTCGGCCTCGTTCCCTGCAGAAACTCGTGCTGGCTGCCGGACTATGAGGTGTACATCATTCTGTGAAAGTCTCATTGTCGGCCTCGTTCCCTGCAGGCAGAAACTCGTGCTGGCTGCCGGACTATGAGGTGTACATCATTCTGTGAAAGTCTCATTGTCGGCCTCGTTCCCTGCAGAAACTCGTGCTGGCTGCCAGACTATGAGGTGTACATCATTCTGTGAAAGTCTCATTGTCGGTCTCGTTCCCTGCAGAAACTCGTGCTGGCTGCTGGACTATGAGGTGTAGATCATTCTGTGAAAGCCTCACTTTCGGCCTCGTTCCCTGCACAAACTCGTGCTGGCTGCCAGACTATGAGGTGTACATCATTCTGTGAAAGTCTTATTCTCGGCCTCGTTCCCTGCAGAAACTCGTGCTGGCTGCCGGACTATGAGGTGCACATCATTCTGTGAAAGTCTTATTCTCGGCCTCGTTCCCTGCAGAAACTCGTGCTGGCTGCCGGACTATGAGGTGTACATCATTCTGTGAAAGTCTCATTGTCGGTCTCGTTCCCTGCAGAAACTCGTGCTGGCTGCCGGACTATGAGGTGTACATCATTCTGTGAAAGTCTCATTGTCGGCCTCGTTCCCTGCACAAACTCGAGCAGGCTGCCGGACTATGAGGTGTACATCATTCTGTGAAAGTCTCATTGTAGGCCTCGTTCCCTGCACAAACTCGTGCTGGCTGCCGGACTATGAGGTGTACATCATTCTGTGAAAGTCTCATTGTCGGCCTCGTTCCCTGCACAAACTCGTGCTGGCTGCCGGACTATGAGGTGTACATCATTCTGTGAAAGTCTAATTGTCGGTCTCGTTCCCTGCAGAAACTCGTGCTGGCTGCCGGACTATGAGGTGTACATCATTCTGTGAAAGTCTCAGTGTCGGCCTCGTTCCCTGCACAAACTCGAGCTGGCTGCCGGACTGTGAGGTGCACATCATTCTGTGAAAGTCTCATTGTCGGCCTCGTTCCCTGCACAAACTCGTGCTGGCTGCCGGACTATGAGGTGCACATCATTCTGTGAGTCTCATTGTCGGCCTCGTTCCCTGCAGAAACTCGTGCTGGCTGCCGGACTATGAGGTGTACATCATTCTGTGAAAGTCTCATTGTCGGCCTCGTTCCCTGCACTAACTCGTTGTGGCTGCCGGACTATGAGGTGTACATCATTCTGTGAAAGTCTCATTGTCGGCCTCGTTCCCTGCACAAACTCGAGCTGGCTGCCGGACTGTGAGGTGCACATCATTCTGTGAAAGTCTCATTGTCGGCCTCGTTCCCTGCACAAACTCGTGCTGGCTGCCGGACTATGAGGTGTACATCATCCTGTGAAAGTCTCATTGTCGGCCTCGTTCCCTCCACAAACTCGTGCTGGCTGCCGGACTATGAGGTGTACATCATTCTGTGAAAGTCTCATTGTCGGCCTCGTTCCCTGCGCAAACTCGTGCTGGCTGCCGGACTATGAGGTGGTACATCATCCATTCTGTGGAAAGTCGATCATTGTCAGCCTCGTTCCCTGCAGAAACTCGTGCTGGCTGCCGGACTATGAGGTGTACATCATTCTGTGAAAGTCTCATTGTCGGCCTCGTTCCCTGCGCAAACTCGTGCTGGCTGCCGGACTATGAGGTGTACATCATTCTGTGAAAGTCTCATTGTCGGCCTCGTTCCCTGCACAAACTCGTGCTGGCTGCAGGACTATGAGGTGTACATCATTCTGTGAAAGTCTCATTGTCGGTCTCGTTCCCTGCAGAAACTCGCTCTGGCTGCCGGACTGTGAGGTGTACATCATTCTGTGAAAGTCTCATTGTCGGTCTCGTTCCCTGCAGAAACTCGTGCTGGCTGCCGGACTATGAGGTGTACATCATTCTGTGAAAGTCTCATTGTCGGCCTCGTTCCCTGCAGAAACTCGTGCTGGCTGCCGGACTATGAGGTGTGCATCATTTTGTGAAAGTCTCATTGTCGGCCTCGTTCCCTGCAGAAACTCGTGCTGGCTGCCGGACTATGAGGTGTACATCATTCTGTGAAAGTCTCATTGTCGGCCTCGTTCCCTGCAGAAACTCGTGCTGGCCTGCCGGACTATGAGGTGTACATCATTCTGTGAAAGTCTCATTGTCGGCCTCGTTCCCTGCAGAAACTCGTGCTGGCTGCCGGACTATGAGGTGTACATCATTCTGTGAAAGTCTCATTGTCGGCCTCGTTCCCTGCAGAAACTCGAGCTGGCTGCCGGACTATGAGGTGTACATCATTCTGTGAAAGTCTCATTGTCGGCCTCGTTCCCTGTAGAAACTCGTGCTGGCTGCCGGACTATGAGGTGTACATCATTCTGTGAAAGTCTCATTGTCGGCCTCGTTCCCTGCACAAACTCGTGCTGGCTGCCGGACTATGAGGTGTACATCATTCTGTGAAAGTCTCATTGTCGGCCTCGTTCCCTGCACAAACTCGTGCTGGCTGCCGGACTATGAGGTGCACATCATTCTGTGAAAGTCTTATTCTCGGCCTCGTTCCCTGCAGAAACTCGTGCGCTGGCTGCCGGACTATGAGGTGTACATCATTCTGTGAAAGTCTCATTGTCGGCCTCGTTCCCTGCAGAAACTCGTGCTGGTTGCCGGACTATGAGGTGTACATCATTCTGTGAAAGTCTCATTGTCGGCCTCGTTCCCTGCAGAAACTCGCTCTGGCTGCCGGACTATGAGGTGTACATCATTCTGTGAAAGTCTCATTGTCGGCCTCGTTCCCTGCAGATACTCGTGCTGGCTGCCGGACTATGAGGTGTACATCATTCTGTGAAAGTCTCATTGTCGGCCTCGTTCCCTGCACAAACTCGTGCTGGCTGCCGGACTATGAGGTGTACATCATTCTGTGAAAGTCTCATTGTCGGCCTCGTTCCCTGCAGAATCTCGTGCTGGCTGCCGGGACTATGAGGTGTACATCATTCTGTGAAAGTCTCATTGTCGGCCTCGTTCCCTGCAGAAACTCGTGCTGGCTGCCGGACTATGAGGTGTACATCATTCTGTGAAAGTCTCATTGTCGGCCTCGTTCCCTGCAGAAGTTCGTGCTGGCTGCCGGACTATGAGGTGTACATCATTCTGTGAAAGTCTCATTGTCGGCCTCGTTCCCTGCACAAACTCGTGCTGGCTGCCGGACTATGAGGTGTACATCATTCTGTGAAAGTCTCATTGTTGGCCTCGTTCCCTGCACTAACTGGTTGTGGCTGCCGGACTATGAGGTGTACATCATTCTGTGAAAGTCTCATTGTCGGCCTCGTTCCCTGCACAAACTCGTGCTGGCTGCCGGACTATGAGGTGCACATCATCCTGTGAAAGTCTAATTGTCGGTCTCGTTCCATGCAGAAACTCGTGCTGGCTGCCGGACTATGAGGTGCACATCATTCTGTGAAAGTCTCATTGTCGGCCTCGTTCCCTGCACAAACTCGTGCTGGCTGCCGGACTATGAGGTGTACAGCATTCTGTGAAAGTCTCATTGTCGGCCTCGTTCCCTGCAGAAACTCGCTCTGGCTGCCGGACTATGAGGTGTACATCATTCTGTGAAAGTCTCATTGTCGGCCTCGTTCCCTGCAGATACTCGTGCTGGCTGCCGGACTATGAGGTGCACATCATTCTTTGAAAGTCTTATTCTCGGCCTCGTTCCCTGCAGAAACTCGCTCTGGCTGCCGGACTATGAGGTGTACATCATTCTGTGAAAGTCTCATTGTCGGCCTCGTTCCCTGCAGATACTCGTGCTGGCTGCCGGACTATGAGGTGCACATCATTCTGTGAAAGTCTTATTCTCGGCCTCGTTCCCTGCAGAAAAACTCGTTGCTGAGTTGCCGGACTATGGAGGTTGCACATCATTCTGTGGCAATTGAAAGTACTCATTGATTTGGCCTCGTTCCCTGCACTAACTCGTGCTGGCTGCCGGACTGATGAGGTGTACATTCATTCTGTGAAATGTCTCAGTGTCGGCCTCGTTCCCTGCACAAACTCGTGCTGGCTGCGGATCTATGGAGGTGTACATCATTCTGTGAAAGTCTCATTGTCGGCTCGTTCCCTGCAGGCAGAACTCGTGCTGGCTGCGGGTATGAGGGGTACATCATTCTGTGAAAGTCTCATTGTCGGCCTCGTTCCCTGCAGAAACTCGTTCTGGCTGCCGGACTATGAGGTGTACATCATTCTGTGTAAGTTCATTATCGGCCTCGTTCCTGCACAAACTCGCGTGATGGCTGGCAGGACTTATGAGGTGTAGATCATTTGTGAAAGCCTCACTTTCGCTCGTTCCTGCACAAACACGTGCTGGCTGCGGGACTATGAGGTTTGTACATCCATTCTAGTGAAAGTCTATTGTCGGCCTCGTTCCCTGCACAAAACACGTGCTGGCTGCCGGACTAGATGGTTTGTAACATATTCTTGTGAAAGTTCATTGTCTGGGCTCGTTCCCTGCACAAAACTCGTGCTGGCTGCCGGACTATGAGGTGCAACATCTTTCTGTGAAAGTTCATTGTCGGCCTCGTTCCCTGCAAAAACTCGTGCTGGTT